>CBVK0100635662.1:0-11314 GCA_900067695.1 Picea abies | reverse complement strand
AGACATAGGAGGAGATAGAATACATGTCCAGGGTCCCTTATTCATCAACATTTGGCATTTTGATGTATACGATGGTTTGCACAAGGCCAGATATTGCACATGTAGTGGGAGTTGTGAGAAGGTATATGAACAATCCAGCTAAAGAACATTGGGAGGAAGTAAAGTGGATTCACATGTATTTGAGAGGTACTTCTTCTCAGGCATTATGTTTTGGAGGTTCAGACACTATTCTACAAGGATATGTTGATTCAGATATGGAAGGTGATAAATATAGCAGGAGGAGCACCACACGGTATTTTTTACTATAGGTGGAAAAATAGAAAGTTGGATTTCAAAATTACAAAAGGTTGTTTCACTTTCAAAAATAGAAGAAGAGTATGTTGCTGCTATAGAGGCTAGTAAAGAGATGATTTGGTTACAGAGTTTTATGGAGGATTGGGAAAGAAGAAAGAGAATAACAAGTTTTACTATGACAATGAGAGTTCCATTCATATTGAAAATAACTCAGCCTTTGATTCGAAGACTAAGAATATACAAATCATGTACTGTTTCATACAATATGTATTGGAAGATGGACATTTGAAGTTGGAAAAGATACATACTAGCTAGAATTCTGCAAGCATGTTAACAAAGGGAGTAACTGGGGATAAATTGAGTTCCTACTCAGTTTCAATTGGTATTCAAGCATGAAGGTGAAGATGAGAAATTTTCCAGGTCCAAGGTGAATCATAGACCAACAAGAACAACAACAGTGGAATTGTTGTGATCATTCTCTAAGTAGGAGATTGTTGGTTGTGGAGCCTGGTTATCTTCCTGATTCAAATTTCTTTGTTTTTAGCCTTTTTTATACCCCATGAATGTTGTACACACTGGAATAATATACACCCCTCCACATAGGGGGTTGTAGGAAGTGATTTACCCCCCTACGGGGTCTAGGGATCTCATCCCCCTGGCTGGGGGATTTGGGGCAAGCGGGCCTCCAGATGGGGTTTGAGGGGGAATCCCTCAAAGGAAAATTTTCCTTGTAAATGTATATTGTAATTTCATAGTAAATCTGGACCATTCATTATAAGGTCGCAGATCTGTAGAAGTTATTTAGGATTTTTTTCTGTAGAAGGCAACCCTATTTTATGAGGGAAAGGTATTGCATCTATGCATCATTGCGAATATTGTATTCTGAGAGAGGAGACTGTGAGAGAAATAAGAGGAAGTTACAGCATGTCTGTTATAGGTTGTATCCCTTTATTTGTTGGATAATAAAAAGGAAGGACTTGTGTTGGATTTTTTATCTACTCTTTTGTTAGTCTTACCATCACAGATTGACCCTAGTTCAGATTTAGTAAGCTTCTCAACAAAATACCTTTAAAACTATTGACCCCTCTAGTAAACCAGAGGGCAACGCAGTACACAAGATGTACTGCGCAGTCTCACCCGAGATAGCTCTATGGGTGGCTGCAATACTCAGGTGCTTGCAACCTGAGATTGAGCAAGGTTTGTGGTTGTGTGTCGTATCCTTTATTCATTCAATCCAACATCTAGTTATAAAATTCATTCTATGCATGCATGTGGAATACCAGATCGGTGGCTGCAATACTCAGGTGCTTGCAACCTGAGATTGAGCAAGGTTTGTGGTTGTGTGTCGTATCCTTTATTCATTCAATCCAACATCTAGTTATAAAATTCATTCTATGCATGCATGTGGAATAGCGGATCTACTTAGTTTCTCCATTTATCTAACATTCATCAATCAGAAATAAATATGCATTCATTCATTCACATAACACAGTGTTACCGTGGTTCACCACCTCTTGGGATACGTCCACAAAGATTTGGCTCTCAAGATTTATTATAGTTTAGAAATATATCACGCTACATGTGGTTACAATATTAATTATTTCTCTCTCCCACATGCTCCTTGATCCTTGCGAGGATGTCTATATCGCACCAAGATCCTCATCCTACGATATAACTTTCATGATCGAGTCACTCAGTCCCTCTCTAGCTCACCAACTTAATGACTCATACAGTTCTTACAACTCTCTCTCTTCTTGTCTCCCTCTGGATGTCCTCTGTATCTCCCTCTGTATATATCTCTTTCTTGTCTAAGTACTACTTATTTATATCCTCATCTCGTGAGCCATTACAATGCATTACAAAAGCCCTAACCTTGGCGTCGTTAGGTCTTCCTTACATGCACACTTTGCCTACTTATTTTACACGTGTTGCTTTTCCTTCCAGCTGTCTTTTGCATGATTTTCCTCCAAAATTAGCCTTTATTCATGGCTAGGCTTGCATCCAAAAGGCCCCCAACAGTGACATGTGGCTCGTCCTGAGCCACCTAAACTTTGTGCACCTATTTGATATCTTTTGCGAGAGCCTAAAACTTCTCTGTGAGTTCCTTTTCTTGCATTTGAGCATGCCTGGTCTTCTCCTTGAGTGCGTCCAATGCCTGCACTAAAATATCATCACTGATCATCTCTACGCACTCTGCCAGAGTTTTTTCCATGTTCTTCTTTGCGTCTTACGCCTATGCAATGATCTCTACTGCCCGCTCTTAGAGCAGTTACATTTGAGCTTGGTGCTCCTTCTTATGTGTTTGCATGGCTATGAGTTCCACCTACATATTCTTCATATCATGTGCTCCTTTTCTACGCTTAATGATTGAAATTGTCTTCTGCCTCTGCTTGAGGTTCTGGATAGTTTTGCTTATCCTTTCTTCTTCCTAGTCACTGCTGAACCTATTGATCCTCTTCCAGCTTCATCCATAGTTGTGTTGCCTTCTCGAAAAAATCAGCTGTTGCGCGGACTTTCCCCTCCATCTCCTCTATATGCATTGTTTCTTCATGCTTCCTCTTCTCCTTCACCTCTGGCAGAGTGGTAGGTATGAGTTGTTTCTGAAGGTGCTTGATCTCCTTCCTGTATTGATCGATCATCTACACAATATGATCAATCTTCTACATCGCTGTGAGCTCTGTCGTCTGCATGCTCTTTGGTATTTTCTCATAGGCTATGACCAATCCCTTCTCCAGCCTATCTACTTAGTCCTTCTTCTCTTTGGTTTCAAGCTTGAACTTATCGAGTACCAATTCCAACTCGTCTTGACTATCCTTTATCCGTTTCAATTCCGTTGCATCTGTGTGTGCACATGACACTACCTCTTGCACAATGCTAGCTTGTATTTTATACAAGGCCTCGATTGGTATATGCATCATTACCAACTATATTTGGGCCAAATACTTCAAGGGTGTTTGCCCCATAATTTCATCCATACGCAGCATGCTGGGTGTGATGTGAAATGTTGAGCTTGGCAGTGTTTTCGTCTAGATCCTATCTTGCTTGCTCTATCCAAACTCGACTCCTATCTATGATACTGCTAAAACTAATTCTATTCCTTTGTCAGCCCTCTATGTTTCTTTGATTTTCTCGAGGATCTGCCTCATGTATGCCAGTTCATCCTGCATCCTATCCCTTTCGCGCTGAGCTTCATCAAAGTCCTCTATTATTTGATCCTAGACCATCTGGGATATGATGTCCACATCATCCTCCATGATTGTGTATTATGGTGGTGTTTTGTGCACCTTATCTTTCTTATGCGCACCCCCCATTTGTATGACTGGCCTCTTTGTTTGGCCTTGCTCCTTCTGAGTAACACTTGATGTGGTTTCCTGTATTGTCTCAGTCTATTTCTCCAAACCATTTGTTGGCTTTGTTATCTACTCTTATGTTAGTCTTACCATCACAGATTGACCTTGGTTTAGATTATTAATCTTCCATACAAAATCCCTTTAAAACTATCGACCCCTTTGGTAAACTAGAGGGAAACGCAGTACAAAGGATGTACTGCACAGTCTCACCCGAGATAGCTCTATGGGTAGCTACAATACTCAAGTGCTTGCAGCCTGAGATTGAGTGAGGTCTGTGGTTATGCATCGTATCCTTTATTCATTCAATCCAACATATAGTTAAAACATTCATTCTATGCATGCATGTGGAATACCAGATCTACTTAGTTTCTCCATTTATCTAACATTCATCAATTAGACATAAAGATGCATTCATTCATTCACATAACACACTGTTACCATGGTTCACCCCCTCTTGGGATACGTCCACAAAGATTTGGCTCTCGAGATTTATTATACAGTTTAGAAATATATCACACTACACTTGGTTAAAATCTTAGTTCTTCCTCTCTCCCACAGGCTCCTCGATCCATGCAAGGATGACTAGATCGCACCAGGATCCTTAGCCTATGATCTAACCCTTGGGATTGAGTTAGTCACTTCCTCTCTAGCTCACCATATTAATGACTCATATATTTCTTACAACTCTCTCTCTTCCTGTCTCCCTCTGGATTTCCTCTCTATCTCCCTCTGTATATATCTCTTTCTCTCCTAAGTACTACTTATTTATATCCTCAACTCACCATCCATTACAATGCATTACCAAAATCCTAACCCTAATGTCGTTAGGTCTTCCTTGCACGTGTGCTTCGCTTGCTTCTGTTACATGTGTTGCTTTTCATTCCAGTTGTCTTTTGCATGCTTTTCCTCCAAAAATAGCCTTTCTTCCTGGTTAGGACTACATCCAACAACCTAGAAATTTCTCTGGTTTACATAGCCCACACTGAGTGAACCATGTATATCTGTGTCTCTATTGTATTATGTATCTTATGTGTTTTATTTTTTCATTTGTTTTTATTTTATTGCTTTGCTATCCTATTTTTCTAACACATCTCTCACTCAAATGGATTTGAATGCTAGGCAGAGGTGATGGAGTGAATTCATGACTGAGTATGATTTTGGAATTTTGTACATTAAGGGAAAGGAGAATGTGGTAATCAATTCCCTAAGTAAGAGGTTGTGGATATTCTCCCTGGTGTCCTTAATGGTGAATTTGAGAGAGCGAGTGTTGGGCCAACTTCTTATATATAGTTGGTATATGAAGCTTACTTCAACACTTCATATTGGGAAGTAGTGTGAACCTAATTATAAAGGATATGTCCTTGAAGTAGATGGACTGTTGAGATTTCAAGGGAGGGTGTAAATCGCCAAGGAAGGATATATTTAAAGAACCATCCTTGAGGAATCCCATAGATAAATTTACTATGTGCATCATGGGTGAAGAAGATGTATACAAACATGAAAAAGTGTTTCTTCTAGGTGGGCGTGAAACATGATGTAGTCCAATTTTTCACTAAATGTCTCGAATCTTAGAAAGTAAAGGTTGATCATCACCACCCAATATTACTCTTACAACACAATGTAATTCCTATGTCCAAATGTTACCATGGTTCACCCCCTCTTGGGATACGTCCACAAAGATTTGGCTCTCGAGATTTATTATACAGTTTAGAAATATATCACACTACACTTGGTTAAAATCTTAGTTCTTCCTCTCTCCCACAGGCTCCTCGATCCATGCAAGGATGACTAGATCGCACCAGGATCCTTAGCCTATGATCTAACCCTTGGGATTGAGTTAGTCACTTCCTCTCTAGCTCACCATATTAATGACTCATATATTTCTTACAACTCTCTCTCTTCCTGTCTCCCTCTGGATTTCCTCTCTATCTCCCTCTGTATATATCTCTTTCTCTCCTAAGTACTACTTATTTATATCCTCAACTCACCATCCATTACAATGCATTACCAAAATCCTAACCCTAATGTCGTTAGGTCTTCCTTGCACGTGTGCTTCGCTTGCTTCTGTTACATGTGTTGCTTTTCATTCCAGTTGTCTTTTGCATGCTTTTCCTCCAAAAATAGCCTTTCTTCCTGGTTAGGACTACATCCAACAACCTAGAAATTTCTCTGGTTTACATAGCCCACACTGAGTGAACCATGTATATCTGTGTCTCTATTGTATTATGTATCTTATGTGTTTTATTTTTTCATTTGTTTTTATTTTATTGCTTTGCTATCCTATTTTTCTAACACATCTCTCACTCAAATGGATTTGAATGCTAGGCAGAGGTGATGGAGTGAATTCATGACTGAGTATGATTTTGGAATTTTGTACATTAAGGGAAAGGAGAATGTGGTAATCAATTCCCTAAGTAAGAGGTTGTGGATATTCTCCCTGGTGTCCTTAATGGTGAATTTGAGAGAGCGAGTGTTGGGCCAACTTCTTATATATAGTTGGTATATGAAGCTTACTTCAACACTTCATATTGGGAAGTAGTGTGAACCTAATTATAAAGGATATGTCCTTGAAGTAGATGGACTGTTGAGATTTCAAGGGAGGGTGTAAATCGCCAAGGAAGGATATATTTAAAGAACCATCCTTGAGGAATCCCATAGATAAATTTACTATGTGCATCATGGGTGAAGAAGATGTATACAAACATGAAAAAGTGTTTCTTCTAGGTGGGCGTGAAACATGATGTAGTCCAATTTTTCACTAAATGTCTCGAATCTTAGAAAGTAAAGGTTGATCATCACCACCCAATATTACTCTTACAACACAATGTAATTCCTATGTCCAAATGGGAAGTCATTTCTATGTATTTTATTGTGGGTTTTCCACTCTCATAACAAAGGAACACTTCCATTTTGGTTGTAGTTAATAAATTGACCAAAAGTGCACATTTCATTCTAGTGAGAGACACTTATGATGTAACTAATGTGGAAAAAGTGTTTATAAGTGAATTTTATTCTTCTACATGGGTTACCCAAGAATATAATCTTGGATATAGACCTTCAATTTATGTCTATGTTTTGTACAAGTTGATAGTTAGCAATGGGAACTTAGTTGAACTTCATCATAGTGTATCATCCTGAAATGGATGGGAAGATGGAAAGAGTGATTTAGGTTGTGGAATACATGATTAGGATGTATGTTATGGATAAACAAACCCATTGGTAAAATTACCTACCTTTGGTGGAGTTTTATTACAATAATTGTTACCATAACTCAATTAGGGTGCCTCCTTATCAATCTCCATATGGCAGGCCATGTAGGACACCACTGAGTTGGGAAAGATTAAAGGAATTAGGATTGAGTGATAATAGACACATAATTGATTCAATAGATAGAAAAATATGTGATTCATATTAGGTAGCAGTTAAAGGAAACACATTATAAAAAAAATATTTATGCCATCGCATATAGGATTGACCGAAGTTATAATGTAGGATATCAGGTTTTTATCCATATTATTCCTAATAAGAGTACCATTCAGTTTGGAAAGGGGAAAATTTGTAACCTCAATTTATAAGACCATTTAAATTTGGGAAAGTATTGGACCATGTTCCTATCATCTTATATTGCCATCCCACTTGCATAAAGATCATGATGTTTTTCATGTATTTGTATTACGACATTATGTTGTTGACGAATCTCATAAACTTAACTAGAAGGAATTGCAAGTCTCATTCTTGGGAAACATTTTAGTCAAACCATTACATATATTGGACCCTAGGGTGAGAAAACTTAGACACCACTTGGTGGACCAAGTTAAGGTCTAGTGGGTAAAGTATAGTTCGAGATCTACTACCTTAAAGGACACATAGACCATGTGTCGAGATTATCCCACACTTTTTTTAAACCAATATAGTATTTTTTATTTCTTGAAAATATGGTTGTGTTGAAGCTAGCAATGATTACATTCAGAAAAGTTTGGAGATTGTACCAAAACTATACAAATTTATATATTAATAACTATAAATATTTATTACTTCTTTAGACAAGAGTTCCATGTATTTCTTCTAGTGACCTATTTGAAATATTGATACAAGATACAAACATATCAAAAGAAAATTCTACTCAGGAAAAAATGGACACTACCTTGTGCTTCTTGTTCCTCTCCTGAATGAAAGAAACTTGTTCCTTCAATCTCTGTGGGATTTTGAATTTGATGAATTGTAACATATTACATTACCCTAGATTGAATTGAGTTCTTGGTGTCTTTGTTGTTGGAAAACAAAGAGAGAGATAGAGTTCATGCACTAAGATAGGATTAATGAGTGAAGTGTATTACATTCTACCTCTAGAGAGTCAATTCTTTGTTTCTGAAGATGAAGGAGAATCATTATATTGGAACTGTGTATGGCACTCACCTAGTCAAGTTTTATAAATTTTTAAGGAATAATCATGAGAGCACTATTTTTTTCCCTAATCATTTCCTCATGCATACAGAGAACCTTCCTAATTTCCATTTCATTATTATTTTCATGATAGTCTTGATTGTCCTTTCCTAACTTACAAATCCAATAAATAGATTAGGTGGAATAGAAGAGATGACTAGCCATATGTTTAAAATTAAAATCCTTGAACTACAAAACCAATTCCCAAACCACTGCAAGAAAGGAAAATCTAAATTTTATTTGCGTTGATTGTTCCAGACTATATATATTCAAAAACACAATAAGTAGTAAGATTGAAAAAGAAAAATTGAGGGACTAGTACATGCCTATCCAGTGCATAGTATATTACTCACATTGGAGGCCCAATGTGACCTAAAAAAACTTCCCTAAGAAAACTTTAACTGAAATTATCCCACAACAATATTCATTGTAACCACTCCAATACACCCAATGCCTCTATATTGCAACACTAAGTTCTATTCCAGTACCTAGATCTATCAAAATCCAAGTCATATTACCTATAATGTTCTCACATTCTTTTTCAAAGATTGAGCCTATGCATTTAATTACCACATACAAAATCTACCAAGCCATGTCATGTTGAGAGGATGGACTCCAAGTGCCATCCTTTCCAAGTTACCTCCAACTATTACTTAATTGGCCTTGCATATTGGTTTGGGTGCCAATAAATAAACATTCCCATATTAATCATGGGTTTAAGTTAAAGCTTAAAATACCATTTTTATCCAAGATACTTGGGTCTGGGGTGGTTTATACCTTTTTTCAACGATCTTCTTATTCATTAATTTCCATTTTTATGTGATAGAAAGAGATTAGTTCAAATTGAGGAAGAATTTGCTTGATTCAAGAGATGATTGAATCTCACAAACTTAATTTATATAGAAGTAATTGCAGTTCTCATAAATGGGAATCATTTTGGTCAAACCATTATGTTTATTGGACCATAGGGTTAGACATATCAGACACCACTTGGTGGACCAGGTTAAGGTCTAATGGGACAAGTATAATCCAGGATTTGGTACCTATGAAGACACAAATACCATGTATTGAGATCATCCAACACTTGTTTTTAAAACAAAAATGGAATTTGTATTTCTTCAAAAGACGACTATGCCTAAACTAGAAATGATTATATTCAACAAATTTTGGAGATTATACCAAAACTATGCAAATATATACAGTAATAACTATAACTAGTAATGCCTTCTCCAGACAAGAGTTCCATGTATTTTTTTTAGTGACATGTTTAACATATTGAGACAAGATACAAAAAACTCAAAATAATATTCACTCAATCAAAATTTGACATTTCCTTGTGCTTCCTTTTCCTCTCCTAAATGAAGGGAACTTGTTCCTTTGATCTCCATGGGATTGTGAATTTGATGAATTGTAACATTTTCCATTACCCCATATTGAATTAAGTTCTTGGTTTCTTGATTGTTTGAAGTGAAGGAGAGGTATTTCACACATTGAGATAGGATTAATGCATGAAGTGTATTAAATTATACCTCTAGAGAATCAATTATTTGTTTTTGAAGTAGAAGGAGATTAATTATAGTGGTGTTGTGTGTGGCACTAGCCTACTCAAGTTTCATAATTTTTGAAGAAATAATCAAGAGAGCACTGTTTTTTCCTTATTAATTTCTTCATGCCTATGGAGAACCTTCCTAATTTCTCTTTCATAATTATTTTCCATGATAGTAATTATTGTTCTTTCCTCACTTAGAAACCCAACAAATAGATTGGGTGAGATAGAAGAGATGACAAGCCATATGTTCAAAATGAAAATCCTTGAAGTAGGAAACCAATTCCCAAATCACTATACAAAAGGAAAATCTGAATTTTCTCTATGTTGATTGTTCCAGACTATAATTTTAAAAACACTAGAGGTAGTAATCTTGAAAAAAAAAAATGAGAGACTAGGACATGCCTAGCAAGTGCATAGTATATTACCCACATTGGAGGCCCAATGTGACCTAAAACCACTTCCCTAAGACGACTTTGAACTAAAATCATCCCACCATAATATTCGTTGTAACCACTACAATACACCCAATGCACCTATATTACAATATTGAGTTATATTCTGATACCTAGATATACCAAAATGCATGTCAAATTTCCTATAATGTTTCCCACAAAAATTCTTTGAATCAACATGTTCCCACATTCTTTGTTGAATATTGAGATTGCACATTGAATTACCACAGGAAGAAACTACCAGGCCATGTGATGTTGACAGGATGGCCTCCACACACCATTCTTTCGAAGTTGCCTCTAATTGTTACTTAATGAGCCTTGCATATTGGTTTGGGTGCTAATAAATAGCCACTACCATATTAATCATGGGACTAATATATATCTTAAAATCCCATTTTTATCCAAGACACTTGGGTCTAGGTTGGTTTCTACCTTTTCCTAGTGATCCACTTCTTCATTAACTTCCATTTTTATGTGATAGAAATAGATTAGTTCAAACTAAGAAAGAATTTCCTTGATTTAAGAGATAATTGAATTCAATTTAATCCCCCCTAGGGTTTCTATACCGACCATTGTTTTGATAACCAACATTGAGTCACCAAACACTATCATATTCTTTATCCCCTCATCTTTTGCAATAGAAGTCCTTTCCACAATTAATAAGATTTATCTAGGTTGTTCAATACTTTCCTTAGCTCCTAGGTGTAATAAATGATCTTGCTTCCTATGGGATCATGACGAATCCCTCCCATTATTTCCACCCCTCATCCCACAGTTATTTTTCCATAAATTCAGAACAAAGTTTCCCAAATGGTGGGTGTATGTAACACCCCGTTTTTACTTGGGAAACTAATTTACATTATGAAGTATTTGTATTTCCTTGCTTATTGTCCATGGAACAATGTTAGAATGATGACACTTTAGTATATGGACATGTGTAGTTAAATCTATGTGAATATTATGAATAGTTATCATTTATGTGATTAATGATGGATGTGGTTGTTGATTACTTGGGTTAGTTGTCATTGATGTCAACCCTTGAAAAAAGTCCAGTAGCAAATTCTGGTAACACAAAGGTTTGGGTAATTGACCCAAGTTTGTTTGATGTATAATGGTATGAGTTTTAATATATTTGAACGTAAGACTATTCTATATGGATATTACATGTCATGCCATTTCCGATGGTATGTGGAACATCACATAACTCCTCACGGTTAGAGAGTTAT
>CBVK0100635661.1:0-11314 GCA_900067695.1 Picea abies | reverse complement strand
TATTCCAATAATGACAATCTCATATGGCGGGACAGGAAAAGAAACTCTTTTATTAACTTCACAATGATACCTTACAATGATAAATTCGGCTACTGCTCCTCGATCCTGGTCCTGAGCTCTTCTTCCACTGTCTTCCAACTGCTTTGCGCTATGCTTCTCTTTGCACAAGGATGGCTAAAGGTTGGGACAAAGGGAATGCTCAATCGGTTATAATTTATTTACTACGATTCTCCTCCTCCAAATGGGACCCCTACCCCTTCTTTTATAGGTTAGAAGGAGCTAGGTATTTGGTCGAATGTCCGACCATGCATGGTTGAAAGGTTTAGTTAACTTAACCAAAGTTGTGTGTTCCATCAACAACTTTTCTTTTTTCATGCTTTTGTAGGTACACGCGGGTTATCTTGGGTCAGCTAGCGTGTACACGTGTGCAATAATGGAGTAGGGTGTGTGGGCCTTTATAAAAGGGGTTTTTAAGAAGAGTTGTTCAACAATGTTTTGGCAAAGAAGGAATCTGAGATGGCCTGATGCCAGGTAAGAATGTCTGGTGCAAATTAGTGTTATAATAGATGCCCCTTAATGTGTGAGGTCAGAAGAGCATCTAATGGTCGAAATACATTAACAATCTTCACCGATGTGTCGAACAAGTGAGCCCAGGGACCAGAAATTGGGAGGTGTCGTCTACAAAATAATAATTGTCTCATCGAGGTGGGCATACCCATGCTTGGGATAAAATAAAATCATGGATACCAATCAAATACATTGTAGATCCATGTCATATAACTATATAAAGTGTAGCCGTGAACAATACACAGCGGAGCTACATCTCGAAATCAAAAAGATATACATGTAGAGTATTCATCTTCCAGAATATGATAAGGCTTGATGGTTGGAGATGAGGTCTTCAAAGCTCGAGCAACAACTTCAAAATATTCAAAACTCAGGCAGGAGTGTAATATGAGTGTACGACTTCACTACCCAGAGGTCTTCGATGGCTCATCGGTCATGGACTAGAGAATCTTAATGATCAGACTGAAGGCTTCATTGATTTCGAACAAAGACTTGATTGGACGTTCGGAATGGTTGAGCATGAGGGCAAGAGACAAACTGCAGAGGGGTCGACTCAGGCTTGGTAAAAAATTCCCTTGGACAATAGCACGACAAATGATGAGACTCAAGCAGCATTGCATTAAAATAAGTTTACGAGGCAGGAGGGAACGCAAACTCTCCATATGTTTGGAAGAATAACCAAACGGAGGAGGACATAGCTCTATGTAGCGAGAACAACTTCCTAAGGTCATATTAAATCCCATGGTTTGACGAACAAACAGACAAATTTTCTTTATCCAAGGGCGACTCATTGTGCTGCCAATAAAAAGAATATACTTTTCCCTTCCTCTTTTTGGGGTATATTTGATTTTTTTTGTCTTTTTCAATAATTTTGGAAAAAGAATAAAAGACTGCTACGTTACAAAGGACGATCGAGTGTCACAAAAATACTAGTTCCAAGCACATGGAACATAGGGATTCTCAGGGAAAAGGGACATATGCAGGAAAAGGACACTCGAGAAAAATCCTCCAGGGGCCAAAGGTGTCAAGACGCAGAGGAAAAGTGCTACAAGGCTTGCATGTAAGGCATGCTTTAGATGGTTCAGTTGAGAGCAACATGGAGCCAACATTAGGCCAAAGACGTAGGTATGCAAATGCGATTAACAAAACACACAATGGTAACGTCCTTCGATGTAACTTTAATGAGCCCAGAGGAGTTAAGCTCGACGGTTTTTTATATTTAGAGAGTTTGAAAAAACGTAAAAGGAGACTCCACTGGGGTACCTTTTTCGAAGATAGTCTAGTCGGCTCAAAAAAGGGGTAAACTAGCACCGACCAAACATCTATTCAAAACCATTTTAACGAGTGTGATAAAGACAAGGTCACTCGGCAATTTTTTCATTTTTAAGGAGTCTGAAAAAAGATTAACTATGGACTCCGTCAGGAATATTTTTCTGGACCATTTTAACAAGTGTGAAAGAATAAGGTCACTTGGCAATCTTTTCAATTTTAGGGAGTCTGAAAAGAGCTTAACTATGGACTCTGTGGGGGTTTCTTTTTTGTAAATTTAGTCCCTCGGGCCCGAAAAAGGGTTAAAATTATACCTTAGAGTACTCTTCTAGAGAACCTAGGCTTTTAGAGTATGCCTTTGTTCGTACAGTTGGCCATCCAGACCAAAAAAGGGGTAAACTACCATTGAACAAACGTAACTTCAAATTTAAGTTTAGCGAGCATGAAGGTCAACAAGATCGCTCAACAATATTTTCATGTTTAGAGGGTCTGAAAAGAGCTTAAAAGAATACCCATTAAGCTTTGGGAGTCCCAAGGGTGAGGTCAAGAGTGATATAGAATCATGAAAATGAGGTTCAAACTCGTAATCAGGGAAAACTAGTAAGGACTCCCGGGTCTATAGTTGTTAATGACAGCATGGACACCAAAATGCAACTAGGATCTACCTAGGGCATCCATGTTAAGGTAGGTTATACCACTAAATTACGACATTCCTAAAATGGCAATCATGGTTCTGTGTTGCAACTCGGTGGGATCGATCCTATGGAAAAGCAGAAAAGATAACAAGATGTAGGAAGCAGAGGTGGAATCCTATCTTAAATGCAATGAGTTGGAAAAAATGCCTTTTTACCAAAGGACCTTCAAAGCGACCCAAAACTCCAAAAAGTTTCCAAATACCCAAAGAACACTTCTCGTGACAATCCAAAGAAAACTCTCGAACCATACTAAATGATTTTCAGTTTAGAAAAAATGACAAAAGGGTCCAAAAATTGACAAAAAGAGGCCAAAAAGTCTAAAAATAGAAGCCGCCAGCTCATTATCACCATTGCTAATTGAGAAATTGACTAAAAACCAAAACTACCCCTTTGTGAAAAGAGTTGATTACGGGAGCTTCAGTGGATGAAACGACCATCCACTTGGACCAAGTAAGTACTCATTACCCCCTCTTGCATTCTAATTCTTTCTTTATGCATTTAAGTTCATTTTTGGGGGGGGCGTCGACCTTTAAAAGGTTGGCCCTATGTCCACACGGGTTGTCTTATGACAGCCTGCATGTACATGCGGGCTGCTTTATGAGAGCCCGAGTGTACACGCTACTGTGAACACTACAGCCCACGTGGACCTTCCATTTAGTGTAAAAAAAGATTAAAAACAAGAGTTAACCCTCCTAAACTTTGTCTATTTGCAAGATGTATGTTCACTGGAGGGAAATAGAGCATGAGGATATTGATGTGTTGGTCGATGAGGACCCTGATGTTGTTGTTGCACTGTTGCAGTGTGGTTTGTTAAATTTTTTCCATTGTCCTTTCATGCGAACACAGCCTAGGCTATTGAACACCTTGGTGGATTATTGGCATCCCGATGCAGAGGCATTTAAGCTAGAGGTGCAGTCGCTAGCTCCAAAGACAGAGGATATATACTTCCTGACTGGCCTCTCGAGGAGAGGGGAACCAGTCAATTTTTATACCTTTCCTTCTGGGCCTCATAACATATTGGAGTTGACTGGACTCCATTGTGAAGTCGATACTGACAGAACGAGCTTGCAATTGCCGATAAGAAAGATCTCTAACTTATCACTAAAAGTGATAATGTTGCTCATTGGGCAGATTACTGGGTTTGCGTCTTTGCATCAGGCTTCCCGTGCACACACTAATTGTGAAATTCAATGCTTAAATGCACAAATATTTGACTGGAGCACCACTTTACTGGATTGTATGAAGAGGCAATTAACAGAGTGTCGAATGCAGAATCAGAGGAACTTCAGATTTGGGACAATTCTTTGTGATTTCTTCTTTGAGAGAGTGCCCATTTTCAGTCCTAGAGAGACTATACTAGGGCACGAGGCCTCTCTCCCTGCATTATGCAGATGGGTGGCATTGTTGCCGCAACAGAGGGGAGGGAGGACCATTGAGGCATTCGATGACAAGTTCTTTGCTTGGTGGGCGTGACAGATTCTAGTCATAGAGGACTACCCCTATGCCAAGATTGATTTCTCTAGAGACCCCGAGATACCGGTACCTCCCGGAGAGCAGCGAGGAGAGATGGGTAAGTTTGATTTGTTTTTTTTTTTGTTAAATATATGTAATTCTTATGTTGTTTTTTTTATATATATCATTTTTTTATATACCAGAGTATCTGATAGATCTGTGTTTGTTATGTGCATATGTGGGGCCAGTACGACCAGCAGACTATGTGAGGAACAGGCGACGTCCTCAACCAGAGGTCGCCCCAACCGCAGTCGGTGGACTAGCGGCAACAGGAGTACCTCCAGCTGATGAGGCTGAGAGAGTTTTGAGGTGAGTAGAGCGAAACTTTACCTTTCTTACTCGCACAGTCCCCATGGTAGAGATCGAGGATCTGTCGTCGTCTATGCAGCCTCATGTAGTGGGGACACCACGGACATGGGTCTGACTTTTTCGGCATTTGGAAAACGTCGTTGATCATTACAACAAGGCCAACAGGCCTTGTCCTTAGTTAGGTTGGACTTTTCACGTGCTAAGGGAACTATTTGTATATTTTTGAGGGCATAAGCCCCATGAATCGTTACAGGACGTATTTTTGAGGCGTTTGCGCCCACACATGTACTCTGATACTTTTGATATTATATATGGGTTTTTATGTCTTTTTTGTGTTTTATGGATTACTTTTGCTTTAAAAAGGTATTTACATGTGTATGTGTGTGTATTTCTTATATGTGTGCAAGATGCCAATCTAAAATTTGATTAGCTAGAGTATCTGTGACTTGATTTAATCTCCTAGGAACATGAAAATATGTAATATAATCAAAGCTTTGTTCTAAGAGACGTACCCTAAGGAACCGTCGGTGTAAAGTAGGATCATGAACACGGTAGACTCTATTTAACTGAGACACAACCAGTTGAGCATATAAATAGACCCGGAGGTGAGAGATACCGAGTGAAAAAGCGTCACGAAGCAAATCAATAATTGTGTTGTATTCAGCAACATTGTTTGTGGTGTCGCCTAAACAAATGCCTCCTGAAGATAGAAACTGGCCGTGAGGTGTAAAAATTACCCAAGATGCAGAGGCAAGCCTCTGAGTGTGTTGGATAGCGCCATCTGCGAATCCAATGAAGACCTATGATTCACTTGACATCTTCCACAGTGACAAAAGATAACATCAAAAAACAACACATCCATAAAACCAAAAGAAACCAAAAATTAAAAGTACAAAGACTATACATATGTTACAAAAAGTTACCCAAGGTGACCTACCTATGAGTAATACTTCTTGAGGTAGATCCCATTTCTAGGCTCTGCCAAATCATTTCCATCAAAATCTACCAGAAAATAAGTGCCCTTTTTTAGAACCTCTTTTATGATGAAAGGTCTAAACCACATGGGTTTGAACTTGCCTGCCCCCAGGGGGTCCTTATCTTGGTCATAGACCAGGACAAGGTCATCTTCTGAGAAAATCTGAGGATGAATGGACCGATCATACTGACACTTGAATTTTTGTTTGTGAGCTTCATTAGCTAAGACCGCATCACGATGCTGCTCATTGAGCTGCTCGAGATATAATAAATGCTCTTCAAGCAATGAAGTGTCTGGAAATAACTGTACTGCCAACTTTAAAGATGGGATCTGGCATTCTATGGGAAATACTAATTCCAGGCCATAAATGAGTTGAAAAGGTGAGAAACTGGTTGCAGTCTTAACAGACGTTTGATAGGCCCATAATGTCGAGTATAACATCAAATGCCAATTTGACTTGGCTGAATTTATCATTTGTTGTAGGATGGTCTTAAGAGATTTATTGACGGCTTCCACCTGACCATTCACTTGAGGTTAGTAGGGTGATGAATGTTCTTGACTCAACCCAAGATTTGATGTTAACTCGATCATCATTGTGTTCTAAAAGTGACTACCATGGTCAGTGACAATCTCTCTTAGGACATCAAACCGTTCTATAATCTGGTTAAACAAAACAAGGGCGACAATCTCGCCATCATCCTTGAATGTTGGCATAGCTTCAACCCACTTGGTGAAGTAGTCTACTGCTATGATGATATAACGGTGCCCCCTTGCTGATGGAGGGTTGCAGGTAGTGTAATCAATCCCCCACTTGGTGAAGGGGCCAACGGTGATGACGGGAAACATGGGAGAGGGATGTTCCCTCATCTTCCATGAGAAGATTTGACATGGGTGGCACTTCTTGACTGATGTGATGCAATCTTTGATTAATGTCGGCTAGAAGTAACTGGATCGTAAAATCTTTTGGGTTGTTTCCAACCCAAACAAATGACCGCCACATGCTCCAGTATGGCAATCGTTTAGCATGATTTCCGCTTCTTCATGAGTGAGGCATCGGTGAAGGATGAAATCTACACCTTGACGATAGAGAGTATCTTCGAGTATGAGATAGTTCTTGGCCTGATGGCATATACGGTGATGCTCATCACGAGAAGTAGAGGCAGGGCACTTCAAAGTTTGGAGATAGACAAGTATATCTCCATACCAAGGGTCCGAATATGCTATCAAAAACATGTCTTCTTGAATAGGCGACTCTTCGGGCATAACATCACTTGACTCGACCGGAAGTTCCAAGATGAGTTCCACAAAGACCAATGACTTTTTGGATTTCGACGAAATGAAATCTAAGTCAAATTCTTGGAGGAAAACTATCCATCTACTGATCTTTCCATCGATTACCCGTCATGTCAACACATATTGAAAGGGATTCACAACGGCAATGACGATGGTCTTGCAAAACAAAATATAATGACGGAACCGTTGGACAGCATGGACTGCTGCCAACACAAGTTTTTCAATATGAGAATAATTGAGTTCTGGTCTAACCAAGCCTCAGCTCAGGTAATAAATCACATATTATGAGAGTAAATAATCCTCTTGAACTAAGACCATGCCGATGGTTGACTCTTCTGCAGCCAAGTATAATAAGAAACCTTTGTTATAATTGGGTGGCTGAAATAGAGGGGCAGTTGTGAGGGCACATTTCAACACTTCAAAGGAGCATTGAGCGACATCGTCCCAATGAAAAGGAATGTCTTTCTTCAGTAAGCGCATAAATCCCTTTGTGATTTAGGCATAGTTTGCAATGAAACACCGTAAAAAGTTTGTTTTTCCCTGTAGACTCTAAAGTTGAAGGATTGTATGTGGGGGAGGAAATTGAACTAGTTCCTCAACCTTAAGAGGATCAACCATGATCCCTGTTGTTGAAACTATGAAACCTAGCAAATGACCCGACGTCATGCAAAAATAGCATTTGTTGGGATTCAAGCGAATCTGGAAGTAGCGACATCACTCAAAGATAATTTGAAGGTGCATGGGATGATTAGTTCTCTTACGAGATCGTGATGCTAAATCATCTATGTAGGCCTTGACGATATGTTTGATATTGTGGAAAGCAAAAGACATGGCCCGTTGAAAGGTATCTCCAGCGTTTTTCAGACGAAAAGGCATCTTATGATACGCGAATGTACCCCATGGACAAATGAATGTTGTTTTGTGTTGGTCTTTGGGTTTGATTTGTATCTGATTATATCCCGAAAAACCATCCATGAAAGAAAAGGCCTCGCAACCTACGCATTCATCGACTATCTGGTCAATAAATGGTGTAGGTAAATTATCTTTTGGACATGCTTTGTTCAAATCATGGAAGTCCGTACATACGTGAATCCCTATTTTTTGTTAACCGGCACGAGGTTTGACACCCATTGGGTCAAATGGACGGGGTAGATAAAACCTGCCTTGAGAAGCTTCTCTACTTCAACCTTAATAGTTGTTTCTTTCTTAGGATTAATCAGATGAAGCTTCTGTCAAACGAACTTAACGTCAAGATAAGTCGTGATTTCATGTTCAACAATTTTTTGATCGACACCTGGCATTTCCTCGTAAGACCAAGCAAAAACATCGTGGAATTCCTTAAATAAATCCATGTAGATTTGAATCTCTTTGTGGCAGCAGTCAGCTCCGATGAAAACATTCTCCACGATGCCAGGGGTTCTGGAGATGTTTATAGGTATAGTTTTGATGATGGTTCCCATATTACCCTTAGAATAAACAACATGTGTAGCCAAAGGATTGATAGGACAACACCTATCTCCAGTCATAGTCAAGGTGAATTCCTCTGCTTCAATTATGCTTAACTTTGGGAGGAAGTAAGATCTGTGATGGAGATCATCCCAGGGTTTCTCCAGACTATTCATTGCTTCAATGATTGCTTCATATGAGGGCAAGACTAAGTCTAAAGAATCTGTATCAGCGAGGAAACCTTGAGCCCAAATAGGCTCTAGAATCGGATCTAACTCTTGTGCGGGAGTTGGCTCGGGGTTGGCAGAATCTTGTTGGACTAAAGAGTATGCCACTTCTGTCGTGGACAAGGGCATGGACATACCATGGTGGTCTGTCCCTTCCATCGTGGTTGATGGGGAAGGAAGAATCCATGAATTGTTGAAGTAAGTCATGTGAAATGACGAAACTTGGAAAATCTCAACCTTATGGTGGTCAGATTTGAACTTAACATCACCTTGAGGAGGTGGGTAATCGAAAGTACCCATCAAATATGGGCACAAATCAACCCCTATGTTGATGACATTGGGTTGAGGGTTATCAATCATTGGGACCATGGATGTCCCCAATGAAGGGTCAGGATGGGAGAAAGACAACTGATCAATGGTCACGATCTGACCCTTGTGTGGAAACAACAAGACATGGAAAACTATAGTGACTACTGCTTGCATATCATAAGTCCAACTCCTCCCTAACAAGATATTGTAGTTGAGAGGTGCGTCGACCACTTCAACCTTGAGACACATGGTTTTCCCTCCTAACTGCACGGGAAAAGAGGGGATAATGCCATGTGGTCGGAACGAACGACTATCGAAAGCGGTAAGAAGAGTAGGTGATGGAGACAAAGAAGGCTTGCCAATGGCCTTCCAACATGCCAAAGACATTACACATGTTGAGGCACCCCCATCAACCACCATGCGGAAAATGTTCTGAGTAAAAGTTTTTGTGGTGTAAGCCATGACTATCTGGAATTATACATGGTAATGGAGATGAGGTTTAAAGTCAGTTGTATCAAGCATGATCGTACCTAGATTACAAGTCTTGGTGGATCCTAAAGAGGCTAATAGAGCCTTTCTCTGGGAAGGGCATCTTTGGAGGACTTCCAAAGAAGACATTGCACAAGGGGTTTGAGAGAAATTCTCCACCACAGAGTAGTTTTGGGCGGCCCTTACGTTTGGGTTGTGAGAATCTTTCTTAAACACACCTTTTGGGATGCGTTTCATGGTTTATCCCAATGTCTTCTCGATCTGGAGAGGAAGAGATGGGGTTTCAGCTTCTTTACCTTTTTTAGAGGTGCTTGGATTGTTGTAATCATGTGCTCTAGTCGATATATAGGCATCACCTTTCATCATATACACATTCATGGATGCAGGATTGTTTGAAGACAGAGGGGGTCCTTGGATGCCCCCTTCCATGCTTGTAGAGGCTTGAGTTAGATTTTGTCCATGTTGAAATGGGTTTGTTAACACAGTAGGCTGTTGTTGTGACAATAACTTTTGGGCCTCTACAAGTCGAGGGCATTGGTGAGTCGAGTGGTCTTCTGTGCACAGATTACACAGATACCTCAACTACCTCTTTTCAGTGTTTCCCTTGCCAGCATTATTAGTGGGTTTCTTATCCCCCTTACCCTTCTTACATTGTTTCTTCTTTCCATTAGGATACTAGGTGGCCTTTGGATTTGTCGATTGCACACTGTGTACATCTAACGTTTGGGTAGGGGGAGAAGCCAGAACAGTAATCTGGCTAGCCACTGTATGTTGGATAGACAATTGCTGCAATTGTTTTGTCAGTTGTTCAGCAGGCTTTGTTTTTGATGAACCAACAATACCATTGGCATGTGGTCCAGCTCTTTGTCTGGTTTTATCAAGTATTGATCATGGTGCATCTGGAAAGATCTCGTACAGTAGACCAAACTAAGAATAGATTAGCTCAAGTTGTTGAGCTCTCATGATTGCATCTTCTTCGGAAAACACTCCCGACATTGCGATGTCTTTGGATAAATATGGGACTAAAGACTTAAGGAACCACTCAAGAAATAATGTTGGTGGGACTGGCACCTTAATCAAACTCTTCCTACATCTCCATTCTCGGATGTGATTAGAGATATGGTCTACTTTTGTCTGTTTGAAATTGGCCAACAATTATGTGCCAGCGTCGTATCTTATAGGTAATTGGAAATGGTTTAGGAAAGCCATTGCCAATTCGCCGAAGGAAGAGTATCTTGAGCAGTCGAGCTCAATGTACCATTTCGCAACACTCCTAATGAGAGTACGTTGAAACAATCGCAACTGTGTGGAGTCATCTTTCAATGAATTAGATGAGCACCAAAGGTGAAAAGTAGTCACATGATCTCTTGGATCTTCGTTAGGCTTGGCTTTGAAATTTGGCATGTCTGAAGGCAACTTCATCGGCATAGGGCACCAACGCGGATCATGACAGATAGGGTCATTCAACAACCTTGTTAAGTCTGGAAAATTCAAGGTTGTTAGGAAAGGTAGTTTGGGTTGTTGGTGATAACCATGGAAAAAGGGGCCTAGGGTTTGACTGGCACTAGGTTTCCAAGAAAAGTTGGGTTGTTCGCCCGGGTTCTGGTAAAAACCATGGCCATGACCAGCGTACATATTTTTCATTTGAGGAGACATCATCAAATGATTCTCGAAATAGGACATAGATGGTTGGGCATGCATTACATTTAGAGTACTTTGGGAAGGGTTTCCCCATGTCAATCCCATGGGAATAGGTAGTGCACCTTGCCCAGGGTTCCGTTGGTTGTGAAAAGAGTTTCCCCCGATCGGCATTCCTGACGAGGTAACTTATCCTTGCCAAGAATTCCAAGGACTTGATGTGGAAGAAGTTCCTGGGTGTGCCCGCTGTGCAGGAATAGTACCCTACATAGGATTAGGTTGTTCGTAATCGGGGTTGCCCCTAGTAGGGAAAGCAGTTGACAAGAAAGTGTTGTTATCAAATGCACCGAACAAAGAAAACGATGTCGAACCTACTGAAATATTATGAGAAGGTGGTCCTTGACTCCCTACTCCAAATGAAATGTGGTGTGCATTCAGCCCGGTGGATTGTTGGTGGGCACCATCGAGCGAAGGGGACAAAGGAGGAATACGACCTCCTCTGTAAGGGAAAGCGTTAAAGGGAGATGAAGTGCCCCCCATGGGTCCTTGCAGTGGAGCATTGCCAAGCCCTAATATTGTCTCAT
>CBVK0100635660.1:0-11314 GCA_900067695.1 Picea abies | reverse complement strand
AGACTAAGTAGGTTAGTTTTCTATATAAGAATGTAATTGGTCTTCATTAATCAATAGAGAAGTGAGCGTAGCCTCACTGTGTGTTGTTTTCTCCAATTTTAAGTATAATCGTAATACTAATGGAATTACGCTAACCCTATCTGCGAAAATAGTGAGTGATGTCACTTTTTCATTGTTCTATGAATTTGTGTGATGTGACTTTAGCATCAGAAACAACAACCCAAGAATACACCCACATGATATGGCTGAATTACTGTGATATTGGTTTTAGCAATAGAAGCAGGAATGGAGGACTACACGGACATGAAGGAATTACCCAGTAATTGGACCGGAGCGAATGGTATTAAACTCAGTAATTCACTTGAATCATGTATTAAAAGTGGCATTCCTATTTTAATTGAAATGTAGACTTAGACACCAAAAAAACAAAATGAAACGCTTGCCCTGCGATTCGTGGCAATGAGGCGAAAGCACCAACTCTACACCACATACCACAATCTGAATGTCATCTTTCCACACCCTGTCATTCTAGTTAAATGAGAGCTGGACATACCACTACTATCTTAATCACAATCATATTTAAGTAAATGTGAAAAAGTAAACATATAATAGCATCCATTGATCACAATCATATTTAAGTAAATGTGAAAAAGTAAACACATAATCACATCCATTAATTAAAAAAGTTGACCAAGAATATGCTAGCATCTTCAATTGTTGATTTTAATATTATAATTTATTATTAAAAAATTGATTAATCCATCGATATCAATAGAAAAACTGCATAATAATACCATACCATACATTTGACTTCAAAGTTAATGAAAATGGACTTCATATTAATTATATATCATTAATAAAAACCAAATTATACTTTTGTCCTCAAAGTCAATACTAGTTAAAACCATTCATCAAATAAAATTTGAGTTCTTTTTACAGATTTTGAATAAAACTAATCTTAAAAATACAATTAAAAAAATAAAAGTAAAAATATAGAATATTTATTCTAAATCCTTCTTATTAATTAAAATTAATTTTTAAATTTAATAATATAGATTTGGAAAAAATTCATTAATTTGATTTTTTTTTAAATTAAAGAATTATTTTTAATTTTAATAATTTTTCCATTGTAATTGTTAATCTAGTATCAAAGTCAACTAAGCTTGACTTTTCATATGAGTTAAAACGATTTTTCGAAATTTTTTTAAACTAAAAACTTATTTTTAATTTTAATTATTTTTTCATTGTAATTGTTAATTTAATCTCAAAGTCAACTAAGCTTGACTTTTCATATGAGTTAAAACGAATTTTTTTTTAAATAAAAGCTTATTTTTAATTTTAATAATTTTTCCATTGTAATTGTTAATTTAGTCCCAAAGTCAACGAAGCTTGACTTTTCGTATGAGTTAAAACGAATTTTTAGATTTTATGATATAGTTTATGAAAAAAAATTAATAATTTCACTGAGTCTTTCTCTCTATATTTTTTCTGTTAGTCTTTCTCTCTATATTTTTTCGAGACATTTCAGCTCAGTATTTTAATTCAGTTTTATCTCGTAAATGATAATATCGTAAACACAGTAAATTCAATTATAATTATAAATGACAATATCGTAAACACAGTAAATTCCTTCTAAATCTTCATGGTCAGAATATATCAAGTTTCAAAGCCAGATTCGTTAACTCCAGTTCTCATCTTCGTGGTCAGAGCACATCACAGACAACCAAACAGGTAACAAATTTTTTTATCACTTTTAAAATGGCAATAAAGTCTAAGAAAGCAAAATTAAAATTAAAATCAAATTTTTATGACTTTTAAAATGGGAATAAAGTGTAAGAAAGCAAAATTAAAATAAAAATCATATCTTGTAGACCATTAAAATACCGCACAAATCCTGCAGAGAACATTATGGTAATTACACCGTTCATAGTTTGTAAGTCGAAGATATGTATATCACATCAGCTGGTTATAGTGTCACTATGTGACATGTTTTATTTACACATTGTTATTTAGAAATAGATTTTGAAAAATAAATTTGTGTAGATTTAGTCGTAGGTTAAAGGTTTTATTAAATGATGATTTTTTGTTGGGATATTTGCTCGATAGGTGAAAAATTATTGGATTAGTGAATTTAAGTGATTATTTTTGTATAATCTAAGTATTTTAAAAGTTTTTCATCATGATAAATCCATTTCTACATAAAAAAAATGAATTTTAAATAACAAAAAATAGCGATTATATAAATAAATTTATAAATAACTAATAATTGCTCGATAATTCCGTGAACTGCGTTTTCTCAACAACCCACAAGTTACAACGTTTTACTTAAACTTTGTTGAGACGGCATTAGTAGGATCCACGTTAAACTTCCTCGCTGTCGGAATCTCATTGCCAAGCAACCGGTAAAATTTAAAAAAATACCAAGGCGCATATGGCTTTATACCGAAAGTTGGAATCACCCAAATGCCGACATCTTCAATATTTTCTATGAATATGAAATGTAAAAACTCATTAAATGCTCCGTAATTAAAGGATGTAATGAAAATTTCGTAATTAAAGGATGTAATGAAAAATTTGTCCATGATGTGATGTTTTAAGTCTTATTGTATTTTTTAAGTTAAGTTTATTAGATTTGTAAGTAATAATTTTTTCTTTTTAAATATTTGAATAAGATTTATTTTATACATTATGCGATTGGTTTATTGCTTTTTCATTATATATACTATAGTATCATCAATTGATATGATGGAAAATAAGTTAATCTTTAAATTAGTGCATAATGTATAATTTTTTCTCTTAAAATAATATTGATTTGTAAAAAAAATATATAATTAGAAAAAAAATCTATCAAGTAATTAAGACAAATATTATTGTTTTTTAGATATAGGATAATAGGTGATGAAGTGTGTTGTTAAAGCATTATGTGATGTTAAAGTCATCTTTTGGAAACTTGAGAGGACAAAAAATCCAACCATATTAAAGATTGATGTAACTCACACAAGATATAACAAACAAAAAAAAACCTAAAACAAATATTATTACTTATTAATATTACAATATTGCAATATTATTTAGCTTAAGAAAAATATTATAATTAGAGAACAATCTATCAAGTAATTAACTAAGACAAATATTATTACTTATTAATATTGCAATATTTCTTAGCTTACAAACAAACCAACCAACCATATTAAGGGTTGGTGTGACTCACACAAAATATAACAAACAAAAAAAACTAAAACAAATATTATTACTTATTAATATTACAATATTGCTTAGCTTAAAAAAAATGTTATTGCTTATTAATATTACTTAAATCTTTTATTATATTGTAATTATTTTTGAATAAATAGGTTGGAGTGATAAAGGGACATGTTTGGAATAAATAGGTTGAGTGATATTTTTTTGCTATAATTGTTGTCGTTTTAATGCTATCTTTCTTTTAAGGAGAGTCCCTTTTATTTTAACAAACAATTAAAATATTTTAAAGATTTATGTTTTAGTTTTTATGTGTATTTTTTGTTTAATTTTAATAACATTAGTTTAAAGCTATCTTTCTTTTAAAGAGAGTACCTTTTATTTCAACAAATGATTTTAAAGATTTATGATTTAGTTTTTATGTGTAATTTTTGTTTAATTTTAATAACACAAGTTTAAAAGGTTGAAGTGGAAATGTAGTTTTGAAAAAATGATTAAAGAAGGTTGGGAATTTTATTTTGGTCTCTATAACAATTTTAACTCAAAAAAATTATAGTATTAAAAATAAATGAAATGAACTCTATACCATCTTTCTCTTAGAGGTTGGACTTCTTATTCATGAAGAATAAGGTTTGATTAAATACTTAATGTACAAGTATAAGATAATTAGCATTAAGTATAAGAGGATTCCAAGCATTGCTTTGAATTCTATCAAAAACCACTTGAAAGTAAAGAAAGTGTAATAAGATGCAAATCCTTGACTAACTCATTGGAGGATAGACAAATAGACTATTCTACAAAATATGAATATCATTAAAAGCACTATCACAACTAAGAGATTGTGGTGCAACATATAAATATGAAAAAATTGATGTGCTATAAAGAGATCATTAACCTCAAGTTAGAATAGCAAAAGTATCTTTTTAATACACTCAAATTAAAGAAGAAACTTAGCATTGATAAAATAAGAATGAACTCTCATGAGTTTTATAGTAAAATTGGGCACTAGGAAAGACCTAAATCATTATATAATCTTGTGATACAAAGAAAATGAAGGATGAGAAATAGTTTCTCTTTTATTGCCTTTTCTATAGACATATAAGGTTTTAATTTCATAATATTTACAATATCGTTGATATTCATAACTTGTTAATTCATGAAAAACAAACAAAGTTAAGAAAGTGCCTCTCGAAACTTTTGGATCATAAAAACTAAATGTTGAAATAAACTAATTAATGTAGGTTTATCAAATGTCTTAAGGTCCAATAGACTAGAGTTGGTCTTAGTGGATGGTACCATCATCATTGTCATCAAAATATATTAACATATCGTCAAAATTAACAAAAGGTAACAACCAAGGAATCAAGGATGGATGTGAAGGGTAATGTCCAAGTATAGAAAGCACTTGTACCATTTTCGATGTTCCACGTGGTACTATGATGATTGAAAGAACATAGGGAAGGGTTATCTTAATCTTAATGGAAATATGAATTAAGTTATCATGGTCTTGATCTGGCTATGATGTGGAATTGAGAGTAGTAATAGTTTATATCATGATGGCTCTACAACTCTTTAAGGTTTCTTGAATATATCTCTTTAAATGATGACTATTTCACTATTTCATTTAATTATTGAATTGGGATTTGTTGGTGAAATCATGAATATTGGTGTTGTATACACAAAATTTAAGATCTAAAGATTGAATGATCATCGAATGTATGGCTATTTAATACAAACAAGGTTCTCAATAAACTACTCTAATTGCATAAGTTTTAAAAGGAAAGTTACATAAAAATGAAAATCATTCAGAAACTACTTTAATTGTACTCTTCTAGTTTGACAGGTGGCACTACTTAAGTTGGGACAAATGCTAACCAATACTAGTCACAAATTTTGTCCTCTTTATGCTATGTTTGTGAAAGTTAGACATACAATCATTTCATAGTAAATACAGGCATGAAAGAAACTCATTCAACAACGAAACAAGAAAATATATATGCAATGTTAATATAATGGCACCAAAGAAATAACAAATAACTTATAAACAATTATGTGAACAACAAATCTAGAAAAGAATATAAACAAGCTTATACACAAATGATGGGCTTGTGCCTTTGAAGTGGGTCCTTCCTTTAATAGACTCAACAATACAAAAAAACTTGGCTATAGTATAAAAGTAGATCACTCATGAAACTAGAAGTGAAATGATTATATTACTTGGAATTTGAAAATCACAATGTATTATATATACTACCTTCGTCACCTCAAATGAAAAAAACTAATGTATATATAATGTCTTACTGGAATATTTCATAACTACATCTAAAACCCTACAATTATGGATAAGTTAATAACAAGTTATCAATTACAGAGTTTTAAGATGTTGTGTCTTAAGAGGAAATTCATAGTTATGAGATAATAAAGAGTTAATGCAAGAGGTCACAATCACCTACGTTCCTGGAAAGTGTTGGCACCCAAAGTTTTGGGTAAATATTGTGCACTTGCGCAAACAAACTTTTGTGTGCACTCAAGTAGTTGTGCAGTGGGTGATAGGAGGTGTGTGCGCCAATTCAAGTTTTGCTAATGCACGCTAGTTCAAGTTTTTCCAATGCAAATGAGTATGAGTTTTGTGATGCGTGCCAGAAATTAAGAAGACATCACATGCACACTAGAATCAAGAAATTCATCTTCACAAAATCTTCCCGAATGATTACTTCAAGAAGCACAAGAGATCATGGAGCAGTAAGGATATGAGCTGGAAAAGTAGTTAAGATTTTTACAATTTTGAGGAGGCTACGTGGGATGCATGTGGGTGACAAAAGAATGCAGGACTGGTAGTTAAAGGAGTGAGTGGGGCATAATCAAAAGTGACAAAGCACCAGAGATAAGAAGAAAATGAAAGGGAGAAACGATGAAAGAAAGAAGGTTGTTGTTGTTTTTTTTGTTAGTCATTTTAGCTACCCTATTGGTTATCCAGTGTTGTTGTCAATGTCCATAAGCTCATGCTAAGCATATGTTTTCTAATTTCTCTGGTTGTGAGTCTGGTTTTTCATATCTGTAGAGTTTGGAGAAAGTGCATGGCGTTATGTAATGTAACACTAGGAAGATGTATAAGAGAGAAGGGATATGTTGTTGTCAATTGATGAGTTTCTTAATGTATGTCTATGAATGGTTGAATAAAGATAATAAAGTTCCAGTGATTTTGGTCTTATGATGTATTGAGAATGTGTCCATCGAATGTATGTGTTGTTGTTATATCTTGATAGTCGTTAAGTAGTTTGCAATGAATTGTATGAATTCCAACCTAACTGGATTCTTATGTAATTAGTCCTTCATCACCGACACAAGACCAGATGGTTTACATGACTCTCATGGTTGGGGATTAATATGTAGATGCCATGGTGTTTTTGTTGGTCAACTATGGATGAACCTTGGGTCTTCAACCCCCCAACATTAAGAAGGACGTGTGCAAGTATAGAATGAGACAACAAATGTTTCTATTGTCAGGACCTGAAGGTCTTGTATTGAATGATGAAGGCAAAGAATGAGGTGGTATCCATCTCGGGAAGAAATCCAAGATTAGTTGACTGCAAAGGAAGATGAGTTTTCTTGGAGGAAAAATCAAGGTCTGAATACCAATGTGAAGTGATGGAACGACATGTATCTCTACACTGATATGCATGAAATTTTCTTTGTCAAATTTCCTTGTCTATTGTACGAATGGTTGAAAGGGAAAAATGTTGCTAATACTACTTTGAGGCGACAAGAACCATTGGTTTGGGATCAGTTCATGATTGATAGACTGAAGGCATTAGATAACAAGTTGACTTAATCCATTGATTTCTATTTTTCTCGGGTGAAGGAAGGGTGTATAATTGATTTTATTGTTGACTACACTGATTCTTTCAGTGAGGATGAGAGAAAGTTCATGGAAGGACCTAGGAAAAGGATGCTATAATAAATCCCACTCTAGATAGATATGTTGTTCATGGAGAAGGGCTTGATGTAGATGGATCTCGATAGGATAGTTGAGTAGAATCCCTTAGCACTAGGGGGGGATGAAAATACAAGGGAAAAGTGAGAGACCAGATGGATCCATTGAGGAGGATCCAGAAGTTGTTAAAATGAGGTGAGTAGGATGGACCAAGAAGAGCATAGGAGAGAGAGAGAGTCGAAAGATACGCAATAAGAGTTGAGTTAAGGAGGAGAGTGGAACAAAGAAGTGGAAGGAATATAGAAAGGGGTGCACAACAAGGGGTTAGGCCCTGAATAAAGAGGAAGGAGATCGAACCAGGTGAAAGTGTGGGAGAGTGTGTTGTAATAGAGAGGAGCACAGATGAGGATAGGATGACGAAGAGGCGAAGTTTTGAGAGTAGGGTATCCAATGGAGATAACAATAGTAGTGGTAGTAGGGGCTCAGAAGATGAAGTTTGAACCCCTTGGATATTGTGGAGTGTCACAAATTTGGTGGAATATGAGGTGCAGAATAGAGGCACAAAGGTAGGAGAGGAAGATGAAGGAGCCCTAAGAGGAGGGGGAGAAGATTTAGCAATACTGGATGGTCTTGCGTGGTTTCAGGTAGGGAACTCTTTGGGTTACCTCACAATAAGTGTTAGAAAAAGATGGAGTTACCTCCCTTTGAACCACCCCCCTTGTGCATTTGTATCCAAGAAGAAATAACAACAAATAGTGAGGCAATCAGAGTAGAAGCAGGAGTAGGAGATTAAAGAAGAGAAGAGACAAGTGAAGAAGAAGACGAATTCAATGCTAATTCACCAGGAAGAGTATTAGTACTAAGATCCTCGACACCCAATAGTCATATCAGGGGACAAAGTTTGAGATTGAGGATGGTGAATCAGGACAGTACCCTAAGGTTACTCATGTTCCATGGGATAGGTATAGATGATGCAGAGCAACATTGGTTCACATGTGAGGTGATATGGTCTATGAATCAGATCATAGACGAGCCATTGAATATCACATAATTGGAGACCACATTCAGGGACAAATCCATGACATGGTATATGAAGTACAAGGCCACTGAGCCAATGGGAAAAACAAGGTCCTTGATAGAGATTAAGAGAGATATGCTTAAGGAATTCCAAAATCCTAAGTCAGAATCTCAATGCATTACAAATATTAAGGAGATTAAGTAGAAACTAGGAGAAACTATGTGGGATTATGACCAATGGTTCAATATTTTGTTGGATAGGTTGACATTCCAGATCCAGGACATACAACATAGAGAATGGTTCATTGCAGGGTTTCTTCCCCATATCTAAGTCACGCTTACCCAACAAATCGTGACTACTCAAATAGAAGTAGTGGAGATTGTGATGCACCTGGAGGATACACCATAAGGAGAAGAGACTTTGGTAGGCTTGGTGCAAGTACAACCTCAGTTGGCCATCTTGACAATGCAATTGCAAGATATAGAAAACTAAAACTTCATGTGTGAGCACATATGGTGCACAACGTGTAGGTCAAAGGGACACAATAGATATGAATTTCATACACTAGGAAACTCTATGGCAATAGGTGTGTTGAGTCCATTTTCAGTCAAATCATAGAAAAAGTGGTGTAAATTATGCATGGAGTTGGGACATATACCTCCCTGCTTCCCAGCACTAGATAAATATGAGAAGACACATCATAATCCATTCTGCAAATTCTGCAAATCCACGAGACATGATGTGAACAACTGTGAGTCACTCCAGTTGATGCAAGACCATCTAAATGATGTATTACAGGTTCAAGAGGAACAGACGAGTGGTGACGTTGGTGGTGCTGAGAGAGGTGGATATCAAGGAGATCCCAGAGGTAGATATGGACACGATCACAGACAAGGATATAGAGGAGGGGGAGGTAGACCCCCCACATGTTTTAATTGTGGTGAGATAATCCTTGTGTCAATAATTTGTACCAAAAAATGCACTCTCTATTGGTATTGTTATAGCCCCAAGCATGTTACAAAGGATTGTCCCAACTTGCTAAAGAAGTGGGAAGAGAAGAAGGCATATTTCAACATGTGACTATAGAGCCATGCAGGAATCAGAAAAAGTGTTGGTTAACGATATATCTTGTCTGAGTTTATTGACCCAAGGTTCATGTCTATTCGGGGTTCCAACAAAGCCTCTAAAACTATCGGCCCTCCTGGTCAACTAGAAGGAAACACAGCGCACAATGTGCACTGTGTCGTCTCACCCAAGAGAGTATTAATGGGTGGTTGCAACACTCATGTGTTTACAGCCTAGGATTAAGTGAGAGGTCTGATAACTTTGTATTAAAAGTGCTACTGTAACTTATTAACACAGTATGTTGTTATCGCGATTTATACAAGAAATATGATAACTCATTCATGCATCTTATCAATATCTATTGAAAGACAATAAGGAAATGCATGCATGTAATCACATAACATAGATGTTATCGTGGTTCACCTCCCCTTGGGATACATCCACAAAGATTTGGATCTTATGCTATAGTGGGAAAACCCCTCTACGGACTACACCAGGGTTCTAAAGTGCAGGCAGAGCTAACCATCTAAAGTCTCCTACTTTTTAACAACTATTCCGTCATTACCCCACAATCATACATAAAAGACAAAGTATAGGGATCTGGTAGGCATACCTTAAACTCCGTGGTCGGTGTCGATCCCTTTGCGCTTAGTTATTTCTCGACTATATATCTCCTCCCAAGGCCAACCTACATTCACCAAAAGACAAACAAGAAACTACAAGCATGCATTCTATATAAGGATTAGTGGGTTAGACATCATAACAAAAAATGTAAACAAATCATAAAGATTTTAAGACATCATTTGGTGGGACGGGAAAAGTATTTCTTTATATTAATCTCACAAAAGTCGTTTACAATATGAGACCAACAACTGCTCCTTGAACTCAGTCCTAGGCTCCTCTTCACCATGCACCAACTGCTTCCACGTATTCTTCTCCTCTTCAGTTCTCTCTAGGGAAATGGCAAGGGTTTGCAATGGAGGAAAAAGGAATTCTGGCTCAAACTCACAATGTGGTTGCAAAATATTGGGGCAAAGGGGGAATAATGAAATGGGCAGAGTTTCTATGCTCTCATGCTTCTCTTGGAATGGGACCCCAACACCTTTTATAGGCCAAAAAGATAGTAACGGTTGGGGTGACTGGCTATGGGTGGTCAACTAGTTAGGTAACGGCCCAAAAACCCATATTCCTTTGCAATTTTCATTTTTCATGCTTTTTTGTGAGTGTAAGCAAGCTGTAATGGTGCAACAAACATGTGTACTAGGGAAGTAGGGGTGTAGGGCACGTACACCTTCAAAAAAATGGTTTTTTAGAAGAGTTGTTTAGTGATGGCTTGGCAAAGATAACAAGTAAGATGGCCTGATGCCAGGTATGCATGTATTGGTGGAATTTAGGGTTATAACAGATGCCCCCTAATGTGTGAGGTCAGAAGAGCTCTGATGGACGAAATACATTACAAATCTTCACCAAGGTACAAAGCGAGTGAGCCCAGGGACCAGATTTTAGGAGGTGCCATCTGCAAAATAACAATTTGTCTCATGGAGGCGGGCATGCCCATGCTTGGGATGAAATAAATTCATGGCTTCCAATCAAATACACTGCAGATCCATGTCATATAACTATATAAATGGTATTCGCAAGCAGTACACAACGGATCTACATATCAAAATAAAAAGATATACATGTATAGTATCCATCTTCAAGAAGCCAAATGACGCCTGATGGCTGGAGGTGAGGTCTTCAGAGCTTGAACAACAACTTCAAAACATTCAAAACTTAGGTAGGAGTGTAATATCATTTTACGAATTCACTACCCAGAGGTCTTCGACGGCTCATCGAGAACAAGCAAGAGGATTGCGGTGATTAGGCAGAGAACTTCAATGATTTTGAGCAAGGAATTGATTATACTTTTGGGGTGGTCGGGCATTAGGACAAGAGACAAAATTCAGAACGACTGACTCAAGTTTAGTAAAAATTCCCTTGGAAAAAATCACAACAAAATATGAGACTCAGGCAGCATGGCATTGACATAAGTTCACGACGTAGGAGGCAACATGTAAGGTAGCTAGAGAGGTAGTAGGGGGGCCCAGAGGGCCCAT
>CBVK0100635659.1:0-11314 GCA_900067695.1 Picea abies | reverse complement strand
AACGATTCAGATGGTGAAATTGCTATGGTAGTGAGAAGACATATCAGGGTACCTCTGGTAAAAATTTCATCTCTTGATTTGCTATAATTATGGAGATACACTATGTGGAGTTACTGAAGGTAACCTGCTCTGATTCCAATTGTTGCCTGGCACTCCATTGTTCTACGTGAGCCTTCTCTTTCTTCAGTTGTTTCACCACATTTTGGTGTTCTCTGATATTTTCTTTGTCAGTTCTAACCTTGACCTTAAATTCAGGGAACTCATCTGCAGGTGTAGGCTCATTCATATTTATGTCAGCCTTAGGCTCTCTTAATTTAATTTGGTACCTAGAAACCAATACTAAGCTATGCTCTTTATCTGAAATAGTTGAATCCATGGATTCAAGTATGTCTGATATGTGTTCTGAATCTACAAGATGGCTTTCTGTACTTTCAGTGACCCTAATTATACCTTCAGCAGATGCTTTAGCTCGTGAAAATCTAGTAGTGGCTCTTGTTACAGGTCCTGTAGAGGATGCAATAACCTGGTTGTCTCTTTTTGTTGGTTCTTTATGTAATGGGGGTTTAATGGATAATCTCATCATCCATAGGTATATCACCTGTGAAGGCAAATCAATGAAAATTTGCCTTCACAGGTGATATACCTATGGATGATGATTAAAGCAATGTTCCATTCCTGTCTAATCCAACTATGAGGGACTCCCTTTTTCCAATCCAGGTTTTTCTTATCTGGTAGAAAAAATGGATTAACAAACTCTATGAATACATATTGTTTCTTCCACCATCGCTCTCCTCCAACTACCAATTTGCAATATTTGGAGATGGATTGTTCTATCACCAACATCAGCAATTTTTTGATCTCCACTTCGTAGACATTGACATTCTATGCAAATTCCATAGATACTTGTTTGTCATAACCTTGGAAGGTAGTGAGGAATTTGAACCAGCCAGCATCTCTAAATCTTTGCACCATCTGTGGATATTCTTCAAGAATCTCAGCACCCTCAGGTTCCAATCTGACCACTTTCCCTCTTCTCTTAGGTTCCATAAAAAACATGATGCTACAACTGGCACTGCTCGAATTCTGAATTTACAACCTACAACTGTTAACATATAACAGTTCTTTTGAGAAAACACCTGCACTTATAATTCAACAAAATCAGAAGGACGAGTAATAGGTTCAAATAATGATCTTTAGGAATAATTGAATGATTTGAAATGAGTCCTTTGTAGGTACAGAACAATCTAATCATGTAACGGTTTGAATCATAAAATTATTTAAGAGCTATCATGGGACACATGCGAATTATTAGTCCACGATCTATGTAATCATAATGAAATCAGGGTGGCAGGTGCATATTAAGGAATGATTATATTTGTGCTATGGGAATAATGTTATTGCAGTAGCGTTATTAATGACTAGAAGAGTTTTGAATTTGCAAAATTCAAACAGGCATATGAAGTGACACATCTTGTAAAACCATGTCTTAAATCTCCAAACTTAAAGACATTATTCAAAAAGATAAAATGAAAATCATAACAAGTTGAAAACAAGGATTAAAATCAAATGAAAGAAGACAATGAAGTGCAGGTAGGAAGGGTTTAGGATTAGGGTTTCTCACTAAATCAAAATCAAAATTAGAGACTAATAGGGACCATCTTAGGTATCATATCTTGGTGACTCTCATTATTATGTTACTTTTATTGATGATGCAACTAGAAAATCTTGGGTTTATTTGATTCGAAAAAAATATGATGTTTTTGATACTTTTAAGAAATTGAAATCTTTAGTTGAGAATGAGACAGGAAAAAGGTTGAAGTGTCTCATATCAGACAATGGAGGTGAATATTGTAGGAAGGATTTTGATTATTACTATTCATACCATGTAATTTGTAGAGAGAAGACAATTCCAGTAACACCGCAAGAAAATGGTGTGTCAGAAAGGATGAACAGGACAATCATGGAGCATGCAAGGAGTATGAGATTTCATGTTAGTTTTCCCTTATAGTTTTGGGAATATTCTATAGATATTTTTGTTTACTTAATAAATAGAGGACCTTCAAGCTCTTTGGATGGTAGAATTACAAAGGAGGCATGGACAGGTAAAAAGGTAAACTATTATTTTTTGAATACTTTCAGTTTTGAATCATTTGTCCATATTGATAAAGAAAATAGAACAAATCTTGAGGAAAAATACAAGAAGTGTACATTTATTGGATACAGTGTTAATGATTTTTTTTATCGCTTATGGGATTATGAAAATAACAAAATCACTAGGAGTAGATATGTCATATTCAAAGAGAAGGTCATGTACAAAGATCAGTTGCAGGGAAAGAAACGGGAAAAAGAAACACTGGAATACAAAGTGCTTGATGAGATCATTGAAAAATAAATTCCAAAGGTACCAAAAAATCAAAATGTACAACAACAAGATCAACAAGTAACTCAAACTCCTGCAAGTGTTGTTAGAAGATCTACCAGGTTAAGTATACCCCTTGAACGATACTCCCCTTCATTGTATTATTTATTGTTGATTGATTTTGATGAACCAGAATGTTATGAAGAGGAAATGCAGGTAGACACCAAAAATAAGTGGGAGAAAGGAATGAAAGAGGAAACGGATTCCCTGGTAAATAACTAGACTTGTGATTTGGTTCAGTTGCCTGCAGAAAAAATAACATTACAAAATAAATGGGTTTACAAGTTGAAGGAAGAAGATGGAGGCAAAAAGCGGTACAATGAAAGACTTGTTGTAAAGGGGTTTTCACAAAAGAAAGGTATAAATTTTGATGGAATATTTTCTCCTGTTATTAAAATGACTTCAATTAGGACTATTTTAATTCTTGTGGCAATATAAGATTTTCATCTTGAATAGTTAGATGTAAAAACATCTTTTCTCCATGGGGATTTGGAGGAAGAGATTTATATGCAAAAACCACAGGGGTATGAGGTCAAAGGAAAGGAGAATTTGGTATGTAGGTTGAAGAATATCTTGTATGACCTAAAGAAATATCTAAGGAAGTGGTATTTGAATTTTGAAAGGTTTATGAAAGAAACAGGTTATAGTAGATGGCATTCTGATCACTGTGTTTATTTTAAAAGGCTATAAAATGGAAGCTATATTATCTTTCTATTGTATGTAGATGACATTCTTGTTGTAGGGTCTAATATGCACGATATAAATGTGCTCAAGAATAAATTAGCTAGTTCATTTGAAATGAAGGATTTGGGTGTTGCAAAGAAAGTCCTTAGTATGAGAATAACAAGAGACAAGAAAAATCACAAATCGACATTGTCTCAGGGTGAGTACATAAAGAAGTTTTTGGAGAGGTTATTAATGTAGAATTCAAAACCAATTAGTACACCTTTGGCCAGCCATTTCAAATTCACTAAGGAAATGTGTCCCAAGACACAGGTGGACATATAATACATGCCCAAGGTCCCTTATCCATCAACAATTGGCAACTTGATGTATGTGATGGTTTGCACAAGACCAGATATTGCACATGCAGTGGGAGTTGTGAGAAGGTATATAAACAATCTGGGTAAAGAACATTGGTAGGCAGTAAAGTGTTTTCTCAGGTTTTTGAGAGGTATGACTACTCATGAATTATGTTTTGGAGGTTCAAACATTGTTCTACAGGGATATGTTGTTTCAGATATGGAAGGTTATAAATATAGAAGGAGGAGCACCACAGGGTATGTTTTTACTATAGGTGGAACAACAATAATTTGGATTTAGAAACTGCAAAAGGTTGTTGCACTTTCAACAATAGAGGCAGAGTATGTTGTTGCTACAGAGGCTAGTAAAGAGATGATTTGGTTACAGAGATTTATGGAGGAATTGGGAAATAAATAAGAGAATAACATGATGTATTGTGACAGTGAGAGTTCCATTCATCGTTCAAATAACTCAGCATTCCATTCGAATACTAAGAATATACAACTCAGGTACCATTTCATGGAATCCATCTTGGAATATGGACATTTGAAGTTGAAAAAGATAAACACTATCCAAAATCATGTAGAAATGTTAACTTAGGGAGTAACTATGGAGAAACTAAGTTCCTGCTCAGTTTTAGTTGGTCTTCAAGCATAAAGATGAATATGAGAAATTTTCCAGGTCCAATAAGGATCATAATCTAGCAGATACAATAGTGGTGGAGTTGTTGAGATAAGTCTCCAAGTGGGATATTGTTGGTTGTGGAGCCTGATTATCTTCCTGATTTAGAGGTCTTTGTTTTCAGTTGTTTTTATACCCCATGAAATTTTTACAGCCCAGAAGAATGTACCCTCATCCACGTGGGGGAGTGAAGAGGGGGGTTACCCCCTCTATTGGGTCAAGGGGTTCAGGGGAAAAGACCCTGAAGCAAAAATTGCCTTGCAAATGTATATTGTAATTTCACTGTAAATCTGGACCATTCATTATAAGGTCACAGATCCGATGGTAGAAGTTATGTTATATTTTTTTTCCCTAGAAGGAAACCTTATTTTATGAGGGAATTGTATTGTGGTTGGGTATCATGTTGTGAATATTGTATTCTAAGAGAAGAGACTATGAGAGAAAGAAGAGGAAGTTACAATGGTTTTGTTGTAGGTTGTATCCCTTCATTTACTGGATAATAATAAAGGAAAGACATGGAAATTTTTCTGGTGGACGTAGCCCACACTGGGTGAACCACGTATATCTGCATCTCTATTGTATTATGTATCTCTTGTGTTTTATTTCTGCATTTTTTTTTTTATTTTATTGCTTCAAAATCCTCTTTTTCTAACAATTTCAACACACCCTCATGGGGGTCAGCACAAAGTGGTACATTGAACTACCTGGGGGAACATACATAACTTTCAATCAGATGGTATTCGTTTTTCTCAATAACTTCCAATTATTCGTTCATTACGATGTCGATCTCTAAATTTTTTCGAATCTTTATCAAGATAAATCCATGCATATATTTGATCATATCCAAGAGCGGCATAGACATAAGAGGTTTATTAATTCCTACATTCCTCTAGATTTTATGCTGGAATGGTTCCTTAAGTCTTCGTTTCCTTATATTTCGGAGGATGTTTCTACATCCAAAGTGGCATATGAGGAAGAACCATCTTCAAAGAAAAAAAAATTGACCTTATATATCCTCAATCTGGGATGATTTATGAAATTCTCCCTGATGCACCGTAGTCAAACTATGATCCTAGAAAAAATCTTAGGCCTCATGTCGATGGAATCAAAGGCTCCAAAAATGATAAGACTATAGACTTGGTGAAAAACTAGTTGAAAGATTTGTTTCTAAGACAACCTATATTAGGACAAGATTTGGCTTCGTCCTCCACCACCACCCAGTCAATGGATGTGCATTCTATACATTCATTGTCAAACCCGAATGGTAACCAAAAACCAGGAGGAAAAAAGTTGAAAGGATGAGGTAATAATTGTAAGGGTGGGAAAATAATAATAATAAATCCAAGGATTTTAATAATAATTATAAATCTAATAATAATGTTGGTGAGGGAAAGAAAGAAAAGAGGAAGATGATTTTTCCCTATAAAATTTGTAAATATGGTCACCTTACCCATTTATTCCCCAAAATTGAGGAAGTCGCGAGAGGCTCTTATCATAGTTGATCATTGTGATGACAAACACATTTCCATATAATCATAATATGGCCTTGGGGACCTCTAACACAGGAAATGCGTCGAGTGGGAGTCAAAACCCCTTGGCACATGAAGGTTTCCATCTATGCATCAATATGGTTAAGTATCATATTGAAGTAGCCACTCAATCTCACGATTATGGTTCTTAATAGACTATTTTAGGTCTAGAGCCTCCTCCTCTCTAGAAAAACCATTGCATATCAATAAGATAAAACCTCTACCGTATATTCCAAAAGGAGTATTAAAGTGCTCTGCCCACAATCCTAATTATAGAGCCACCCAAAAATATTCAATTATCAAATATTGGGCCAAACACCATGTGTGATGTTGGCTTTGGAGGTGTTCTAGAGATGTCCTTCACAAAGGAATGCCTTGGTATATACGTTGGGAGCTCTATAATTGTGTGTCCCAAAGGTTATCAAGTTTGATGTCACGGATGTTAAGCCTCGCTTACCTTACCACGTGGCCTTTCAAATCCATGTGGTATACACGAAAATTTCCATGAAACGTATTGTAATTAATGAAGGTGTTGTGACATGCGTGATGTCCCAAACATGTTGGAAAGCCATTGGATCTCTTCCCCTGTCTAAATTCATGACTATTTTGACCTCATTTGATGGGCATTCTTTCAGACCCCACGGGATCCTTCTCACTTTCGAGGTCCAGTTAGGTGGAAATATTGTGGAGGCTGACATAAAGGTGGTTAATGCGTCTATCGACTACAATATACTACTAGGGAATAATTGGACCTATGCTATGACACCAATTGTGTTGTCAGTTTTATTCACTTTATTCTTTCCTCGTGAAGGGAAGATAGTGATGATTGATCAATTATCCTTTGCGCACACTATTCCTAATGCATCGGTGGGAACTTCGGTCCATGATATTGATAATTCTCAACAGGAAACTAAGAATGTTGGTTTTGGTATGTATTCCTCCTTGATGGGTAATTTTCATTTCATGGCCCCAATTCACCATATTCATGCAATTTCCAGTGAGTCTTCATTGTTGATGAGGTTCGTTCCTTTCCATACTTTTTATTTCAATGACCCTTGGAACCTACCTTCCTCAACTATGTCAAATGAAGGTCAGTCACACATTAGGATGGAAATGTCTTTGTCAGCATCAAAAGTTGTGTATCAAGTTATTCTAGAAACTACTACTTACCCATATCCTTCCTCCTCGTAGACAGATGAGGTGGATCTCATTTTAGATCCCATATGGGCTGCTCAATTATCTTGTTTACATGATTTCCTCAATGATACTTTACCTTTGGATTAATCCATCTTAGAGGCCATGCCTGGTCCTAATAGGCCTTGGGATGATATTCATAATCAATCCTATTTTCTCCTGGAACTTGTTATAATTGAGCAGCATGAATTTAGATCTACCCTGAGTGAGATAGTCTATCATGCCATGGTTCTATTAGATACACATGGTATTTATGTTGAATAAAAAATGGAGAATATTTATCCTACTGTCATGATTGACATATCTCGAACCCGTGGTAAAATTGAGAACGTATATATCAGTAAATATTGTTTTCCTAAAGATATTAATATCTACATTGATCTCTTCAAATAATTTTGAGATGTATTCACTTGGTCATATTAAGAGATTCCAAGGATAGACCCCAACATTGTTGATCATGAAATTAAAACCTATTTGACTGCTAAACTTGTTCGATAATGTCTAAGAGTTTTTAATAACAGGATGTTCCCCATTATTAAGGAAGAAGTAGAGAATATACTCAATGATGTCTTCATATACCCGGTTCCCTTGATCGAATGGGTGTCCAACTCCATTCCCATATATAAAAAGAAAGGAACCATCTACGTGTGTATGGATTTTAGGGACCTGAATAAGGCTTGTCTTAAAGATAACTTCCCCTTATATTTTATTGACCATATTCTTGACGAGTGGGTGGGAAGCGAAGTATTTTCCTTTATGGACTAATTTTTAGGTTCGAATAAAATTCAAATCAAACCCGAGGATCAACACAAGACGTCGTTTATTTTTCCTTCAGGCACCTTTGCATACCAGAAAATTCCTTTCAGTTTTAATAAATGTTGGAGAAACCTTCCAACATTCCATGATCTTTTTGTTTCACGATCTTAATAATATCATCCAAGCTTACCTAGATGATCTTGCTTCTCAGTCTTGCAAGAGGGTATATTAATAAACTCACCTTCGACTAGTATTTAAGAGATGTCATTATTATCTCATTTGGTTGAACCCTCACAAGTGCATCTTCTGTGTTAGGTATAGTCATCTTTTAGGATTCATAGTATATAAAAATGGGATCATGGTATATCCTAGGAAGGTTGATTCAATACTTTGGTTTCCTCCCCCATGCAACATATAACAACTTCAAGGTTTATAGGGGAACACTAACTTCCTGGGTCATTTCATAGTGAACTATGCCAATTAAACTAAATATTTCATGTGTCTTTTGAAGAAGGACACTTCGTTCATATGGGATGACTGAGATTAGGAATCCTTCAATTCTCTTAATAAACCCTTGGTATCGGTGCCACTATTGAATCCCCCGGACTACAATAGAGACTTTTTTATTTATATTGCCACATTTGAAGGGACAGTTGGTATGGTATTGGTTCAGGAGGATGATGAGGTCCATGAGCACATTGTCTACTATATCAGTCGAAACCTAGTTGATCATGAACTTAAATACTCTCACATAGAGAATTTGGTCTTGGTCATTGTACATGTAGTTCAAATATTATGGAATTATATATTACTCTGCAAAACTACTGTAGTTGTGGATATAAATCCATTTCAATACATCCTTACCAGGCATATCATAGGGAAGAAACAAAAGAAGTGGATTGTTATTGTGCAATAATTTGATCTTGATTTCACTTCTACGAAATCTAAGAAGTCACTAGTTTTTTTCGAATTGATGTCAAATTTCCCTAGAGCGGATGAGGAATTTTTTAATGAAGATTCAATCAAGGATGAACATATTTTCCTTATCTCATCTTCATACCCCTGGTATGGAGACATTTTAATATATCTTCAAACCTTGAATCTACCCCAACATCCGTTGAGAGACGATCGACGACATATACATCATCAGGCTAAGAACTACCTTATTATTGATGAAACTTTGTATCATCGAGGGGTGGATAATATTTTACATTGTTTATTGAATCACGAGGAATTTGAAGTTGTTATCAATGACTGTCAGAGTGGGTCATGTGGTGGTCATTTATTCGTTCTTGCAACATCCCAAAATATATAACAAGCCAGTTATTTTTGGTCGTCAAGTTTTAAAGATTGCATTGAAGTAGTCAATAAGTGTCACCCTTTCCAAGTGTTTTCTTAGAAAATGTGCTCGCACCCAACCCCTCTTCACCCAGTCATCATCGTCAATCCCTTCACCAAGTGGGGGGTAGATTTTATGGACTACAACCCAACTTCGATTGGGGGGCACCAATATATTATCATGGTCGTGAATTATTTCACTAAATGGACAGAGTCCATTCCTACTGCTAAATCTGATGGTAAGATTACAACATTATTCATATTCAACCATATTATAGCCTGGTTCAGAATCCAAAAATATATTTTCATTGATCATGGAAGTCACTTTCAGAATTAAATGATGACAGAGTTAGCATCAAAACTAGGGTTTAAACATGGTCATTTGTCCCCTTATTATCCCTAGGAAAATGGACAAGTAGAGGTGGTGAATAAATATCTTAAGACCATTTTATAAAAACCTGTCAGCCAAAGTAAATCTATCTGGCATCTGATGCTTTACCCTACATTTTTGGCATACCGAACCATGGTAAATAATTCCATTGGTTTCTCTCCATTTCAATTAGTACATGGTGTGGAGTCAAGTCTTCCTATGGAATGTGAAATACCATCCATTAAATTGGAAATTGAGCTCCTACCTGACACATTCGATCTTGAATAATTCCTTGTGCACCTTGATCACCTCGATGAGAAGCGTTGATACACCTCTACATTTATCAAAGTGAATAAACGATGTGTTAAGGTTCAATATGATAAGTCTTTCTGTCCCCAGCAGGAAGTTGAGGGTGATTTGGTTCTCCTTTATGACCAAGCCAGAGAATCGCTAGGGGTAGGTAAGTTCAACCCTGTGTGGCACGGTACTTATATCGTGCAATGTTTCCTAGATAAAGGAGCCTATGAATTAGAATATTATGAGGGGAACATGTTGGATGGGACCATAAATGGGCTCTACCTTAAAAGGTATTACGCTTGAGCCCTCAAACCCAAGCATGACCTTTCTATACTAGTGTATATTAATGTATATACGTATTTATCTTTTTCTTTGTGTCATCGTCTTGCTTATCGAGTTTTCCCTTGGTTGGCAAATGTCAATGAAATCTTTGGTTTACCTAGGATTCTTAGACAATGCTCATCATCATGCGTGGAACATGTCTTCCTCCACTTGTGTTATTTACTTACCTGAGGGACAATTGGTGTATTCAGGTGGCATTTGTCTGGAGCCATCTGTTGGACACACCTACCGCACTTAGAGGGGGGGATGAATGAGTGTGGGGATATTTTTCCCAAAACTTCCCTCTTACATAAAACTCATTAGTTAGCATTCGAAATTTACTCATTACCCATTACTGTCATTAATAATCAGTTAGATGTGAATACATATCAGCAACATATATCAACAATATATCATCAACAAATCATCTCCACAAGGAACACAAGGAACACAAGATGTATGTACAATTTTTCTTTTTATTATGGACTTCAATCTAGGGGTTTTTCAACAGAAACTGAATAGGGTACAACTCTACAAGAGCACCAGCTATATATGAAAGACTCGGCTTACATTCTCAGAACCAACTAAGATGAGGCAACAATCCTCAATAGATATCAATCTATACCATAAACAAGAGCATCAACCATGCACCAACCTATGCCAAACAACCTGTCATCAACCTGTACCATAAACAAGTGCATCCAACCATGTACCAAGTATATACCAATCATGTGTCAACTACTCATCAAAAATAGCTCATCAATATGTACCAACATCATCAACTATACACCTCATGTATGTGCCAACTCATTAACTATTTGTCTCAACCATGACTAGTTTTTGATTAGTCAACAACCCTAACTTGAAATAATCATAACTTTGTACCTGTATTGAATAAAGATTTGAAACTGATAGAAAATGTTCTTTAGTGTGTTTTATGCAATTCCTCCAAGTGGCACTACTTGGAACCTCTCAGAAAAGGAGTTATAGCAAAAATGGCATACCTTGTTGAATTCTAGCTTATTCCAGAGAGCGACCTTGTAGAGCGTGCCCCGCACAAAATATTCGATGAAATGATATGAAAATGTTATAAAAACTACTAAATATTGTACCCTAACCAACACATTTTTTCTCACTGAATTTGGATCTGTTATGAAGAAGTTATGACATTTTTACCTGAAACAACTTATTTTGACTAATTTTAGGACTAGCCACAAACCCTATTTTCCTCGGAGTGTAACTCCCAAAATAAAATGACCCACAAGCTGAATTTTTAACCACAGCTACTTGTCTATGTTTTCTCACTTTCATAGAAATTTAAGGATCTGAATCGTTATAGAAAAAAGGTTATAATGAAAATGGTGAGATGACCTGAAAATAACATAC
>CBVK0100635658.1:0-11314 GCA_900067695.1 Picea abies | reverse complement strand
TCAGTGATCTTGTTCTTATGTTGCTATTATCTATTGAAATACAAAGAACTATAATAATGGCATAAACATTAACAAAATGAAGAATAGCTAGATGTTACAACAATATACAAAGATACAACTACATATAATGAAATGAGTTAAGCACTAGTTAGATCTATTACAACAGTGAAGCAATTATTGAACTAACTCTTAATGGATTTTGCAGATAAGAAAGGGAAAAAGCCCAAAGATGCATTCACCACAGATACACAACTTGCAACCCAAATTTGAAGTGCCCCCAGGAGAGGTGCGCAACTTCAAAGGAGACAAAGCATGGAAAGAAAGCCACCAATGGGCACAAGTGCGCAACTTTAAAGATGAAATAACTTGAAAACAAAGCCTCCAAGGGCATTGGTGCACAATTTCAAGAGGAAATACTGAACCACAACAATGCTCAATTAAAATGCTTGAAAGATAATGCTTTGAAATAAAAGTTGTTGGAAATTAAAAGAGCATACACAACTAGATTAGATTGTGAAACTAAAGCTTAGTATGTAGGTAAATTTTGTGAAGTGAAGCTGCAAACCTATACTAGGTGACTTCCCCAATACTCCTACCGCTTTGGCCAAAAAGATTGCTAGGTGCTCAATAAGCAAGGAAAACAAGGTCTTACCCTAGCTCCACATGTCAACCCGGAAAACTTGGGTGCTCAACAAGGGGGACACTTAGTGCTGCGAGATCATCCTTGATCTAGCACCCCAAGTAACCTCCACAAGCCCCCTTTTTGGTGGCGAAAGTTGTATCAATAAAGGGTGATCTAATTAGGCTAGGTAAATTAATCTCCCTAGAGCTACAAGTAGATTGATTTAGCAATTAAAAGTTACTTGTGTTGAAATCTTGAGTAAATGAAATAACAAGTGCTTAATGAAAGTGTACAAGAAATAAAAGATGCTTCGAAGAGCTTAAAGAAGAAAAAGAAATGCTTCTAACTATCATGACATATAAACAATGAACTAAAAAGGCAATTAAATGAAACTAGAAGCATAAAATCATTAACCATTTAACATGCTAAACTAGCCTTACGATACTGCATGGGTGGCTAAGCCAATCCTCTTTGTATGGTGTAGGCAAAATAATGAAAAAAAACAAAACAAATAACTTGGCTTGAAAAGAAATCGAGTAAACCTAGCCACACAACCTTGTCTTAAAGACAAGTGGTACAACAAAATAAAAGTTTAAAACAAAAAGTCACTTCTAAATCCTAGCCTTACGATTTAGCATGGGTGGCAAAGCCAAGCCTCTTTGCTAGGTGTAGGCACAAATTATATACAACTTATACAAAACAAAAAATTATAAATTAGTGATGAATGCAAGCCCTAAAGACTCTTTTGGGTTGCTTACAATCAAGGAAAGAGAAGAGAGAAGTAAGGGGTTTTGTTACCCCAAGTTGTAGGCTCTTGTTGACTGTTTTGTGGCCCAAAATGGGCAGCACCTCCCCTTGTACTAGCGAGAATTTGCAAAAATCAGTAAGCTAAAGCTTGCTGGAAATGTACATAACAACTCACAAAAATTTATGTTAGTGAAAACATAAATTTTTACCATAAAAGTCTGAATATATAATATGATTTAGGGCCTATTTCAGAACTGAAAAAACCACCACAAATCCTCAAGGAATGATAGAAGTTAGAACAAAAAATTAATGGAGGAATATCTTGGTTGAACAAGCAACTTCCCAAATCTGAAAGTTGCTTTTCCAAACCCTTAGTGACTTGCAAATAAGTGAGATCTTGCTACAAAACAATAAGGAGGTGAGCACATGAAATGGAAATTGCAAAATACTTTCCAATACCGTACAAACAACTCACTATGTCTACAACAATACTACCATAAACTTAACCAAGCAAAATACTTTGCTTGGGATCTCCTAAATTAAATTTCAAAGCAAGAAACCCACAAGAAAAATATGGAAGCAATATCACCTCAAACCAAAACCACGAGGAGCATCAAGAAGACTCCCAATGCACCATGAAATTCCCTCCAAAGCGTTTCTTTATTCCAATAGAAGCAAGTTTGAGCAAATACTTGCCACAAGCTTGAGAAGAAAGAATGAGAACAAGAAGAGAGAGAGAGAGGAGTGGGAGAGATTTGTGTATAGTAACAGTAGCTGAGAATAGATGTGTCAAATGAGGGAGGGGAGGCTTTGTTTTATACTTGGGGGCCAAGAGAGACCCCTCTTGGATGCTCTCCAAGTGTCAATTCCTATAAGTGATTGAGCATCTCAAGGAGGGGCGCACTTTTAGGGTTTTGGTAGTATTAGGGTTGTGAGGGTTGAGTGAGGGTGGATGAGAAACACCTTTTAGCCCACCCAATCATCTAATTAAGACATTAGGAGGGCGCACTTAGGCTTAGGGGGATGTTTTCCATTTAATTTTTGAGTTGGGACAACTTACTCATCAAGGGGGGCGCAACTTCCTTAGGTGTTTGAGTGGTATGAAGTGGTGGCTAGGTGAGGGGGTGCGTTTAAGTTAGTAAAAGTGTTTCACTAACTTAGGAAAGGGGTTAAGCATTATCTCCCACTCTTTCTCTAACCTTTTTGCTCATTTTTACAAAAAAATGACATTTTGACTTTGTCAATTAAGCAATTAAATTGCTGACTCAAGACTGACTTGGACTCCTCATGGACAATGACCTAGAAAAACTTGTCCAATTGAGTTGAAACTTGGTCCAAGGGTGTAGGGGGTCTCATTCCATTTCTTTTGAGTACTCACACCCCTATCAAAATCCCCAAGGACCTAGTTTTTACATTTTTACATCAAAAATATAATTAAAATTACAATTAATTGGGTAATTTTAAAAAATAAAAAAAAATTACTTAGACTCGAAGGAATTTCGCAAAACTCTAGGAGATGTCTAGCATGGTCATTTACAATATTCCTAGACTCTAGTCACCCATTGGGCTCGGTCATTAGAATGCCTTTCACCACTTTGGAGGATTATTGTGGGAGTGAAAAACTCAAGGGTAATTAAAAAGGCTGGTTAGGCCAAATTAATTACCTGAAGAAAAAAACACTTGATGAAAGGACTTTCCTAATGATAAAGTCCTAGGCAACTAACCTACTGTATGATCCATGCAGACCCAATACATTATTATCGCACAGAGGGGAGCGGAAATTCCAGTTACAAAATGACATGCTGAGGCCAAAATTGCCTTGTAGAACCAGTAAGTCTTCAAACTTGTTGCACCATTAGGTACATAGCTTCATGGCACATGGAGTTGACCCCCTAGTCGAAATAGGTGGTCAACATCTGGCTCCACATGGGGATGTGTGTTTGATCTTTCTTTGGGAATGAGAGCACACAAGAACTTTAGAATCTTCAAAACAAAGTGCTCATCAATACCCAACATAAATACACGTATAAAATGAATAAATAAAATGCTATAAACAATAATCATATAAATGAAATTACTATTGTACAACAATAAAAATGAAACTATGATACAATGAAAAATCTAAGTAACATAATTACATAATGAAATAAAACAATACAAAACTGAAATAAAGGAGAAGGGTTAGAGATACGTTACAAAGGGTGTCCCTTTGGACACCAAGTCTCCAACATTTGAAAAATAGCTTGAGGATCCACCATCAAAATGGCTAAGATGGAAAGAATTAGCACCAACAATGCAATGGATGGAATGAAACACCAAATGTCTGAAACATCCCTATCCACGATGACTCGTTGAAGACCCTTTTCCAAGTTTGATCAACTTGGAGTTTCTTGTGAGAAAGAACCAATAAGGAATCATGCATCTTCCTCTATACAACCAAACATTGGAGTTTGACAAGCCGTGTAAAATTTTGATACCTTGCAACATATGATCGTCATGGTGGAAAGCCAACCATTGCTCATAATGACATGAATTTGATAAACTGAAGTTGCCTTCCATTCTCCCATTATCCTGTATTAAGTCATCTATTGGTTGAGAGGTTGGAAATGAACATGTCAAAGGAACTATTGCACTGTTTTCATCAAGGTTGTCAAAGTTCTCCCTTAAAGAGATTGGTTCCTCGGGAGGAGGGTGAGGACTTGAATTATCTAGATATTCAACAACTTCAAACTCAAATTCCTTTATCTCCTCAAGATCGGTTACTGGCTCATCTATGGACTCATCCATAATTTCCATATGAACTTCCCTATCTTGCTCATTGTGAAGCTCAAGTTCAATAGGGTCCGGATATTCAATACAAGCCCCTTCTTCTACAAGGCGAACCTCCATGATCTCTAATTGATCTTCCATGGCCTCAAACTGTTCTCTATGGGCCAACTGCATGGCCTAAATGATTTCTTTAAGTTCCTTAATGGAATTTGGTGGAGTATGTATCTTTATATCTGAATTGATTGTTTCTATAGCTGGAAGATTCTTCTTCTTCCATTTTTCCATAAAAGCATCAACCAATTCGTTGTAAGTTCCAATCTGATCATTCCCCCACCATTCTAAAAACGCATGCATCAAATCTTGTATGGTCTTGAACTTATTATCATCCGAATCATGAAACCAATAGTAAGTATCTTCTTCACTAAGAGTCACGACAAACAATTTCTTTAAGACATCCTCATAAATAGGTGGATCACACCATTCATCAATACACTGCCCAAAGGCCCTGATATGAGCACTAGCATCATCATAATTATGAAAGTCAGGCAAGTTTTTAATAACATCTTCAGATATATCATGAGGATAACCAACTATTTGTGAAAAATCAATAGGTTTAAAAAAGGTGCCCATTTCTAACTAGATCATTTAACAAAGAGTTTAAAGAAAAAGACTGGGACCCAAGAATTATTAAGGATCCAACGAGAAGGAAAACTGGCTAACCTCATCCAAAAACTTTTTCAAGTTCAAGGATGAAGACAAACAAGCCGTGAGTTCCTTCTTGAAGAATACTTTGTCAAATTATTTTGAAGTGGAGTCACCAGATGACCAAGTTTATTTCAAACAAACAAGAGCATCATACAAAGCAAAAAAAAGAAGGAAAACAAAAAGTTGTTAGATTATTATGTACAACAAGGGATGGATATCAGAGATTGCTTCTTCTCCAAGACTTTCAAGCAGCTTACAAGGAGCAAGAGGATTGCTCCTGGTAGTATACTTCAAAGAATTTTCTAATGGAGTCGCCACTTGGAGAGTAAGCAAACAATGAAAAACCAACCCAAGTAAAAAAAAATTTAGGGAGAAATTTATTACTTAGTTTTAAAAGAATAAATTAAGTTAAATTGTTAAGACCAAGGATAAAAGACTTATCCCCGACAACGACACCAAAGATGTTTCCGTCTTTATACACTGGCAAACGTGAAAAAAGTCTCAATCCACTTAGTGTGTCCTTGGAGGCACAATGCCTAAGTTCAAGCCCACTGTCACCTTGACTTGAACTTCTTCCGTCTAGGCTTACTGCTAGGGAAGCCAAGGGGGGTAGACCCTAGTTACTATGTGAGTTATTAGGTGAAATCTAGGAGTTAATTTTAGTTTGTTAAAGGTAGGGGGGTAACTAGCCTATATGAGAGGCAACAATGCAATGCAAACCTTTAATGAGAAGCAACCCTTTCCATAAGTCAACTATGACTAGTGCCTAAGGTTGGGAAATGGGGTCAATTAAGTTACAACAAGATCTAAATACAAAGCAAAGAATAACTTTACAAATTGAATGAGATACAAAAGAATTATGACAACTATCAACAAATGAAGAATAGCTAGATGTTACAGCAATATACAAAGATACAACTACTTACAATGAAATGAGTTAAGCACTAGTTAGATCTATTACAATAGTGAAACGATTATTGAACTAACTCTTAATGGATTTTGCAGATAAGAAAGGGAAAAAGGTCAAAGATGCATTCACGACAGATACACAACTTGCAACCCAAAATTGAAGTGCCCCCAAGAGAGGTGCGCAACTTCAAAGGAGATAAAACATGGAAAGAAAGCCATCAATGGGCACAAGTGCGCAACTTTAAAGATGAAATAACTTGAAAACAAAGCCTCCAAGGGCACTGGTGTGTAACTTCAAGAGGAAATACTGAACCACAACAATGCTCAATTAAAATATTGGAAAGATAATGCTTTGAAATAAAAGTTGCTGGAAATTAAAAGAGCATACACAACTAGATTAGATTGTGAAACTAAAGCTTAGAGTGTGTAGGTAAATTTTAGAGTTGAATTAATGAGAAATGAAGCTGCAAACCTAGACTAGGTGACTTCCCCAATACTCCTACCGCTTTGGCCAAGAGGATTGCTGGGTGCTCAATAAGAAAGGAAAAAAACGCCTTACCCTAGCTCCACAGGTCAACCTGGAAAACTTGGGCGCTCAACAAAGGGGACACTTAGTGCCGTAAGATCATCCCTGATCTAACACCCCAAGTAGCCTCCACAAGCCCCCTTTTCGGTGGCGAAAGTTGTATCAGTAATGGGTGATCTAATTAAGCTAGGTAAATTAATCCCCCTAGAGATACAAGTAAATTGATTTAGCAATTAAAAGTTACTTGTGTTGAAAGCTTGAGTAAATGAAATAACAAATGCATAATGAAAGTGTACAAGAAATAAAAGATGCTTCCAAGAGCTTAAACAAGAAAAGGAAATGATTCTAACTATCATAACATATAAACAATGAACTAAAAAGGAAATTAAATGAAACTAGAAGCATAAAATCATTAACCATTTAGCATGTTAAATTAGCCTTACGATACTGCATGGGTGGCTAAGCCAATCCTCTTTGCGGAGTGTAGGAAAAATAATTAAAAAAAAAACAAATAACTTGACTTGGAAAGAAAACAAGTAAACCTAGCCACACAACCTTGTCTTAAGGACAAGTGGGACAACAAAATAAAAGCTTAAAACAAAAAAAATTACTTCTAAATCCTAGCCTTACTATTTAGCATGGGTGACAAAGCCAAGCCTCTTTGCTAGGTGTAGGCACAAATTATATACAACTTATACAAAACAGAAAATTAGAAATTAGTGAAGAATGCAAGCCCTAGAGACTCTCTTGGGTTGCTTACAATCAAGGAAAGAGAAGAGAGAAGTAAGGGGTTTTGTTACCCCAAGTTGGAGGCTTTTCTTGACTGTTTTGTGGCCCAAAATGGGCAACACCTCCCCTTGTACTGCCAATAATCTGCAAAAATCAGCAAGCTAAAACTTGCTGGAAATGCTGAAAATGTACAAAACAACTCACACAAATTTATGTTAGTGAAAACATAAATTTTTACCATAAAAATCTGAATATATAATATGATTTAGGGCCTATTTCAGAACTGAAAAAACCACCACAAATCCTCAAGAATGATAGAAGTTAGAATAGAAAATTAATGGAGGAATATCTTGGTTGAACAAACAACTTCTCAAATCTGAAAGTTGCTTCTCCAAACCCTTAGTGACCTGCAAATAAGTGAGATCTTGCTACAAAACAATAAGGAGGTGAGCACATGAAAAAGAAATTGCAAAATACTTTCCAATACCATACAAACAACTTACTAATTCTACAACAATACTACGATAAACTTAACCAAGCAAAATACTTTGCTTGGGATCTCCTAAATTAAATTTCAAAGCAGAAAACCCATAAGAAAAATATGGCAGCAATATCACCTCAAACAAAAACCATGAGGAGAATCAAGAAGACTCCCAATGCACCATGAAATTCCCTCCAAAGTGTTTCTTTATTCCAATAGAAGCAAGCTTGAACAAATACTGTTAAAATATTGTGTAATTGCAAAGAATATTCTTATCCCCTTTTGTGGATAAAGATAAAATATATTTATTATTGATTAGATCAATCCCCTTTTGTGGATTGATCATGTCAGGAATTGTAAATGACCAAATCCCCTTTTGTGGATTGGCCAAACCCTTATTGTAATAGGCTAAATAAGAAGTCGGCCCCAGAATATATTAAAGAGGCCCCAAAATATATTAAAGGTGGTTATAACTTATAACCACCCAGAAGAAGAAGTCGGCCCTGCCAGTGAAGAGACACTTCCACACGTGCCAGAATTGTATAAATAAGAGAGGCCAACGCCTCATTTAGACACACACTCAGCTCACTCATCTAGTGCGCAAGTTTTGAAGGAAGCTGCAGTTGTCGGTTGCCGGAAGAAGGAAGAGAGAGAGGCGTGTTGCTCAGTGTTGAATATTCTCTGTTGTCTGGTTCATTATCTTGGCATTGTATTGGCTATCTATATTAAGGAAGTTTTGTTGGGTTTTCTTCCCCTTGAGGGTTTCCTAGGATAAATGCTTGTGTACTCTTGTGATTGTGTTTCTCTCAGTGATCCCGTCTTTGCTATTGTATCTAGTAAATTGAAAGTAACCTAATAATAGCAGAAACTTTAACATGGAATCAGAGCTAAGATGAAGAGAGCATCTTTCATAGGAAAAAGAAAAACGTCACTGTTGCTGTACATGAAAATTAGGGCTTTTTATTGAAGAAGGTTTTCAGCCCCAAATCCATCTAAAAAGGTGCGCCTTACCTCAAGGAAGATGTGCACTTTTTCAGTGGCTAGATCACCTGGAAAGTGAAACCCTAGTTTTCACAAAGTACCAGAAGTACCAGAAAACCAGAGTACCAGAAGTACCAGAAGTACTAGAGTACCAGAAGTACCAGAAAACCAGAAGCACCAGTCCAGAAATCTGCATATCAAGTTTGAAGGGGTAAAATTTGGATTTTCAGAAATCTGACTGTACCAGCATACTCGCCTCAGTCCAGCGCATCTTTTGGTGAGTTCAGTTTTCAGATCCAAGAAATTTGATTTTTTTATTATTTCTATAGCCTGAAGGGCTAGGGTTTCTACTGCAAGAAAGAATGGCTACCAGCATGAGCCTAGAAGATAGGCTGGAAGGATCTAGAAACTTCAGATCTTGGAAGCATAGGTTGCAGAGGATTCTAGACGAGAATGATCTCCTAGAACATGTTACAGTGGGTGTACCAGAACCAGATGAAGAAGAGCAAAAGACCAAGCATAAGAAGAATGAAAAGAAAGCAAAGAGAATCGTGTCAGATTCAGTGAAGGATCACTTGATCCCTCATATATCCAAAGTACAGACAGCAAGGCAAATGTATGAAGCACTCAACAGGTTATATGAAAGCAAAGACATTAGCCGGAATCTTACCTTAAGAAATCAACTTCGTAATATGAAGATGGATAACTCAGAATTTGTCACATCCTACCTTATGAGTTTCTCAGATCAGAGATCAGCTTGCAGCTATTGGAGATGTCATTAGTGACAAGGAGCTTGTAACCACAACCCTAAATGGGTTTCCAACATTTTGGATTCCCTTTGTACAAGGAGTGTGTGCAAGAAGCAAGTTACCCAAGTTTGATAAGTTATGGGCAGATTGCACACATGAAGAATCTAGACTTGCAGACCAACAAAAGAGATTAATTGTTGACGAAGAGGAAGCTCTTACAGTTCAAAAAAACAAAAGAAGTTCCTTCAGAAGGAATAATAAAGAAGCTAACTCTGTAAGAGTTCCAAACAAGAAGAAAGATGTTTCAAAGATCAGATGCTACAACTGTCAAAAGTTGGGACACTTTTCCTATGACTGTCCTCAAGGAAAAGGGAAAAGAAAGCATCAAGCACATGTGGCAGAGGAAGAGGAATCTCCTCCCTCATAGAAAGCTTTAGCAGAAATTAAGGATTATGCACTTTAAGTTGAAGATAATTGATTTGAAGAAAGATAGCAAATGGTGGAGTCCGTGGAGCCTCCCCACACAAAAACAAAAGATAAGTATTCATGTTTATTTCTAGTATCTTGTTTACTTCAATACTTTATCATTACAAGCTAGATTTTTGTGAGAATGTTAATTAATCTCGTTTTACTTCAGTGTCTATGGAGAGTTATGAAGGAAGTATCAAAGAAGAGGATGAAGAAAGAGATAAAATATTTATTTCATGTATGGTCACTCATGAGAGTGACAAAGAAAGCATACTGTAAGTAAGTTTACAAGTCTCGGAAGAAAGAACTTATGCCGTGAATTGTAGAAGTTAGACAACATGACAAGGACGTATGATATGGTGACAGTTAGTGAAGACCAGACAATATCCGATATTCATATAGGAGCAGGAGGCTCCTAAAGATGCAGAACAAAAATATTCAAGATGAAGAAAAAGATGGATACTCAGATATAGTGGGTGAGATGCAGGTAACTACAGGTTGCACCAGTACCGTTCTTATAGATGCAGAGGGAACAGGTTGATCCAGTATGAAGACAGAAAGAAAGAAATATTCGAACTCAAGAAGGCACTCAGGATATTACAGAAGAAAATTTGAAGGATGATGACTAGAAGCTATTAGCTTGGTGCAAGAGGGAGCCATGTCTCCGAGTTCGAAATGAAGGATTTTGATTTGATGCAGTTAGAAAAGCAAATGGACGGTGCCCAGATATTTTGATCAAGATGAAAGCTATCTAGTAGATGGATGGTGCCCAGCAGATGGGTAGCATGGTATTATACCATTGAAAGATTTTGGACCATAAGAGATTCTTTTAGATCCCATAGCTAGACCTTTGTAGAGAAGGAATGAGCAATCCCACAGGTAGACCTTCGTAGAGAAGGAAGAGACCTTCGTAGAGAAGGGGAATGAGAAATTTGCCAAGGTTGGTCTCTGTCCAAGTGTTGAGTTTTGGATACTTTAGGGACATGCTAGAATACCCTCGTAGAGAGGAATGTGGATGTTTCTCCAAGGGGCAACGGGCAGATACTCTCCTCTAGCCAAGAATTGAGTAGCCTGGAACACAAACCTTGAACATGTGGAATGGTTAGTTGGCTATTGAGGTTTGTGTCATGATCCTGCGTGGATCATGGAAAGGGAGTCTAGTCTTGGCCAGGCTAGCATCTTAGCTTCTCTAATTCATGTGGGATGACTAGGTGTGAAGCTATGGTAGTAGTCCTCCCCAGTGGATGGGTGAGATAGATGACTACAAGAGAAGGGAGAACATAAAAGGAATGGAAAAACTCATAGGACATCTTCTGTGTGAAGATAAGAAAGAAGTATCTTCTACGTGAAGACGAAAGAAGGAAAGAGTATCTTCTGCGCGAAGATAAAGAGAACAAAACTTCCAATGATTTATAGATATGCCAGTCAGTGATCATGATGCTAGATGACCAAGTGGATGCCTCCAGTTATCCAGTTAATGATGTTACCCAGTTGATGATGTTATTCAGTGGATGCTGCTACCTAGTTGATGTTGACATCCAGTGACCTGTCAAAAGATAAAGAATATCCTTCTTGTTAAGAGGGAGTGTTAAAATATTGTGTAACTGTAAAGAATATTCTTATCCCCT
>CBVK0100635657.1:0-11315 GCA_900067695.1 Picea abies | reverse complement strand
CTGTGTATTTTGGTTTTTCTTTTTCTTGTTTCTTTCCCTGCAACTAATCTTTGTACATCACCTTCTCATTGAATATAACATATCTAATCCTAATGATTTTGTGATTTTCATAATCTCATAAGAGATAACCAAAATAATTGACATTGTATCCAATAAAGGTACACTTCTTAGATTTTGCATCAAGATTTGTTCTATTTTCTTTATCAATATGGACAAATGCTTCACAACCAAAAGTCTTCAAAAAAGAATAGTTACCTTTTTACCTGTCCATTCCTCCTTTAAATTCCACCATCCAAAGACATTGAAGGTCCAATGTTTATTAATTAAATAATAGTATCTATAGAATCTTCCCTGAACTGTAACGAAAACCTAGCATGCAATATCATACTCCTTTCGCGCTCCATGATTTTCCTATTCATCCTTTCTGACACACCATTTTCTTGTGGTCTCCCTGGAACTATATTATCTCTACGAATCCCATGATATGAATAGTAAGCATCAAAATCCTTTCTTCAATATTCAGCTCCATTGTCTGATCTAAGACACTTCAATCTTTTTCCTGTCGCATTCTCAACCAAAGTTTTCCATTTCTTAAAAGTTTCAAAAACATTATATTTTTGTCGAATGCAATAAACCCAATTTTTTCTAGTTTTTCTAGTTGCATTATATTTTTGAAAGCTATTGATGCTGTCAGGATCATCTGTATCATTTTTAGTGCCTTTCTGTCAAGAACCTCCCATTCTTTGTCCTTCATGGTCGTTGGCTTCTTTGCTATTCCACCCAATGGTAGGAATAGATCCTTTTGATATAAATAATATTCCATATGAATCTTCCATAACTTGTATTTTTGGCCATTAAATTTATCGACCCTAAATTTTTCATCTTCTTCCATTTCTCCCACTCGAATCAGGAACCCTCTTTTCCTCCAAGTTACCTTTCACTCTCATATCACTTGTTAGAGAAACAAGATTGCAGAGAAATAAAATAATAAAAATGTGGAAATAAAACATATAGGATACATACTACAATAGAGACACAAATATATGTGGTTCACCCAGTGTGGGATACATCCACCAAATAAATTGTTAGGTCCTTCCTTTTTATTATCCAACAAAATGAAGGGATACAACATACAACACACCCATTGTAACTTCATATTCTTTCTCCCACAGTCTTCTCTCTCATAATACAATAATCACACTCCGTAATACAATTCCCTCATAAAATAGGGTTTCCTTTTATGGAAAAAAACCCTAAAATAAATTCTACCATCATATCTACAACCTTATAATGAATGGTCCAGATTGACTATGAAATTACAATATTTTTCAAGGAAATTTTCCTCAATATTATAATTTGGGGGAACTTCCCCAGAATCCTAGGCTAGGGGGGTCTATAAAAATCATTGTTTCCCTACCCCTGGACCCCTCTGGCGACAGTTGTTAGCAGGAAATCCCCCCCACTCCATTAGGGAATGGCATCCAAGCACGGTTGAAAACAAACCTAGGAATCAAGAAGATAATCAGGCTCCACAACCAAGACACAGAAGATCAAATTTCTATTGATTATAGACTACATTCGATTTTTCCTCATCCCGAGGTTGCAATAGTCATTATAAGAAATGGTTGCATGGGATCCTTCTTCCAACAACTAATAATCCCTAAATTAGAAGTTCATTTTGTCTTCTCTATGTTGCTTTGGTGCTCCTATAGGATGCTCCTTAAGGAATGGAGGAAATAATGGTCTGGGTACCTTTATGCTACCTTCCAGGAAGGCACTCTATTCTGATACATAGGTATTACTCCCTTCAAAATTCCAACCCCCTCTATGGCTAGCCTTTGTATGGTTCTCATTGTTACCTCACTGATTTTGGTTTGCTTAGTTGCCAGAAAAATATTGTGTCAGGAATTGTGTCAATTTTTTGTTCCCATTAGCTATGGATTCCAACTGTTGTATGGTTTTATATTCAAGATGGTCCCCCATAACTCCCTCTATTTCTACTTCTTCTAATGATTTTGGTCCTCAGGTAGGTTGCTTCCCTCGTCCTCTAGTTTTCCTTGTCATCAATGCCTCAATAAATCACAAGATAGAAAGATCACCAAATCTGATACCATTGTAATGTCCCCAACTAGGTTATGTGGTTTTATTATATTTTTTGTACAAAATTGTTAATTATCCTTGTGAAACTATGCCAAACACTTGGTATTATTTTTTATGTTAACCCCTTACAAATAGTTTGCTCATATAGGAATATTGACAAACACATTGCAAGCATCCATTACATAGAAATAAAGAAGATAACCATGGAAACTTATTATGGATAGACACAACAATACAATGGTATATAATGGTTGTAACAATAGTTGCATAATACTCCTGAACACACAAATCTAATGATTGCAAGGCAACTACAAAAATATACAAACAATAATAGTACAAGATAACATGGAATGATGTCAATTTTATGATGTTCATTATGATGCTCTATTCCAACATTGCCTACTCTTCTAGAAACCATTCAATCCCTCCTGTAACCCTACGAACCAGATCCAATTTGCCTCCTTCAACCCTAATCATAGATTTCCTTGTGGGATAACTATTGGATGTCTAGCAGGGCCTCATGAGATGCCCTGTACTCAACTCATAGGTATACCATGAACTACGGTCTCTCCAAAACCCTCTTTTCACCTGCCAAGATTTGAATCAACCCCTCTATAAAATATTTTTAAACTTATTACACAAACCTCCAACTAAACTTAAAACTCCAATTGAAGCTCTAGTGTAAATCCTAGGTGGACTCCCCTCTTATCTAGCTAGGGTGGATATTGCACCACCAAAACTAAATTGTAGTAGTGGAAGAATTTTGCTAAACCCCAATGAAACAATGGCTCCAAGATAACTCAAATATGAGAGATCAAATCATAATTCCAAAAAGAATGGTTACCCCTCTATTTATCCTTCCTCCAAACCTTCTAGATATTTCCCATTTTTTACCAAATCAAACCCTCACTTTATTTTCCCTCCAACTTTATTTAAATATAATTATGTATTTTATTTAATGTCACTTTAGGATCTATCATTCTAGAAAACACCAAATAAACCTCCTTTCCCTTATTGACTATAGCCTACAAGAATTGTATAGGCTATTGAGTCATCCTTCATCATGATCAATTCGAAGGGGACATTACAATAGCTAAGGATATTTATCTAGAATAGGTTTATTGATTGAGGGATCTAGGGATCTCAGAATCATATTGAGGAGTTGGATGGAAGGAGATTTGTCTCTCAATTTTTTTTTCTTTATTTTCTTATTTCATAAGTAACACTCACTATGCCCTAGTTGGGCCCATTGAAAAAAAAGAGACTATGAGAGGTGTCAAAGAAGATGAATTACAGCTCATTGATGTGTTTTCTACAATAGAACAACTGGTCCAAGTGGAGTAAGTTGTTGATGGAATGAATAAATTGTCAATGGGTGGCTTTCCGAGAACTAGGAAGGGACATGATTATTTGTTTCTAGTAGTTGATATGTTTAGCAAAATGTGCATTCTTATTCCTTGTAAAAACACTATCAAGGGAAAAGATGCAACAAACATGTTCTTTGAAAAGGTCTAAGTGCATTTTTGGATACCAAGGAGAATAATATCAAATAGATATTGTTGGAAGAATAGTTTTGATTGATGTCAACCATGGAAACATGCATGTAGAATAACACCCAGAAAATAAAATTTCAGGAGAAATAGCATTACAGAGATTGCACATAATCCAAAGGGGTCGATGAGGAATCCTTACTATTGATGTATTTTTTGGGACAATCTAGGACTGTCAAATTCATGTGGAATCATAGGTTGGGTGAAATTAAGTCCCAACCATTAGATTTGGGAGCATTAATACTCAATCATAGATCAAATCCAATCAGACTTCAGAACTTCACCACTTTGATGATCATTGGATCAAAATAAGAGCACAATCGCACGGAAAAGAAAAAATAACAATGTTGATCATTGGATCAAAATAAGAGCATTATCAGATGGTAAACAATGAAGAAATTTTGTTGATCATTAGATCAAAATGAATCAGATGGCTGAGATCTCTTTTCGTGAGTTTGCTGAGCAACCTAAAAAAATGGTTATGTATCATATTCTATTTACATTACTTAAAATTTCTAAGTATGCCTCATTATGTAGGTAATGGAAGTTGGGGGTGAATTTTTATGGAACCATAGAAGACATGTGAGTCCACAAGTCCAAAATTCCATGAACCCATTGTTAGTACTTTGTAAATTACCTTAGATGAGGAGGAAAATAAAAAACATAACCAAAAACAAACTTGAGGCTGGAAGCTAGCCCTTCCAACCTAGAGGGGGATCTCTCTCTTCAAATCAATCACTGAAAGGATTGATTTGGTTTTATGATCAAAGGCTATATCTCTAAGATAAAATATGATTTATAGCGTTGTTCGCAATGTGGAGAGAAAGTTCAATGGGAAATGAAGTCACAAAAATGTCAGAAATCAATGAAGGTTTACTCGATACTTGGTATATTGATAAGTGACTTATCAGAGGCAAGATAGAGAGCACTTCTTTAGGACAACTAGATATCGCTGTAGACAAAAGATCATATAAAAAATAAATAATCCCTTAGGGAATCTAACAAGGATGAATCCCAAGGTGGTTATGGTAGAAGGACAAATGAAATTACATGCAACAGAGCATCATCTACATGTGAATTATGATACATGAAATTCATATTAACACAAATAAGAATCCATATAACATAGATTCATTTAAAATAGAAGAAAAGGTATGAAGATCACATGCATAAAGTAGCAAAATCACATGTATCTCTGGAGTCAAATCGTAGGGACTTCTGATCCAGCAATTTCATTAATATCAAAAAGAGTTTACAAAAGGCATTCAATACTATCTTCCTTACACACTTTCCAACCCTTATCTCTCATATCTACATCAAATGTATACAAAAAATATATTCTTATGCTACAAAATTCAAATCCAACTACCATCCTATGATAATTCTAATAGTTTCACATATTTAGCAACAAAATATTCAACAAAATTATAAGAAAACGGAGTCAACTTGGACTCTTTAATTACATCATGATAACTTTATCAAAATAAATCTCTAAGTCCCTAAAATGATGCTCTTCGAACTATGATGACCTGATTTTGTCCATTTGGAAACAAACTTGTTGCTCTGTCACTATTGTGCAGCATGCCTGTTGCATAACAACATCCTATAGGAAAAGTGCGGCATAGTTATGCAACAGTTTTTAGCAGTTGCGCAACAACTGAATCCTTTAGAATTTACTTGGTTTTTGCTTGATCTGATTGGTTAAACTGATGCTGTGTCTTTATCTTTTTTTTACCATTGACATATCCCATTCCAAAATTTGATAATAACTTTGTACTTCTCCTTCAAAAGTAGACTGATATAGTTTCCCAGCATTCCTGTTGTGCAACTATAAAATTTCCTTTCACCACCCAAAATCTGAGATTTCCAAAATGTATCAGGGAAAGAAAAAAAGATCATGTATAATAATCCATTTAAGATACTAGTATGCACAAGAGTACCATTTGAAAAGTTAGGAGATTGTAATAATTTGGAATTAGGAACTTATGTTGCGCACAAATCCAAAAAAGGAAAATTTAGTGAATTTTTCTCTAAGGGATTAAATTTTTGTTTCTTTAACAACCAAGTCAAGCTTGCCTTTCCCCTTATTTTTTGTCTCTAACTATTGCAATCTTTTTTTGAGGGATTTTTTTTCCTTTCTCAAAGTAAAATGTTTCTTATATATATTCTTAAGCTATTTGTGTAGAGGAAAAGTCCTTTTCACCATGAATATGGCATCGTCCATTGCAGGCTCACACACATTTAGGAGTTCTTTACATTTCAACTTTGTTTTCCTGTTCTCCTCCCCTTGTCTAATTATCATATCTTGTTCTTCTCTCAATTGCTTCCTTAACCTGTCTAAAGTGTGTTTCCCCCCACAATCATTTTTGTCAGTTGGTTGATTTGTTGTTGGAGGTTCCTCCTGGGTTTTCAACTTCCTAGTTGAGGATCTAGTCAAAGGAACAATAAATGATGGATTTTCTTTCACTTCTTAGCTTTGTTCCACTGTCTTCCCTTTGCACTTTGTTTTTGAGCTAGTTGGATTCACAGGGATTGATGTTTCTCCTGTGGTTGAGATGCCTTTCTTAGAAGTCTTTTCCAAAGCCTTTTTATTCATTTCCCTATTTTCATCTTATAATTGTGCTATGACAAAATGGGCTTTCCTTATATATTCTTACATCTCAATGATCAGATTGTATTTGTCACTAAGATAATATGCTTTTGTAAAAGCCTTTAGATATTCATCAGGTACTTGTGATGACTGCATGGCATGCATATTTCTATTTGTTGACCTAGTAACTAGTTTTCTAGGGGTTGTGACCTTTTCTGGGGAAAACTGAAGCTTTTTCCTTTATTTTCAACTTGTTGATTTACTGCAGGTTCCTCGGTTTCCTTTTCCTTTTTATTTACAGAAATTTGATGAACATAAGTGCTGATCTTTGTTATTTATTAAGGTGTGTCTCTCATGCTTTGAGGTTTTTTTAAAGAATCGAATGTTATATATGATGACGTTACAAAAGCTTCCCAATCCTAATTAATCTTTCTGAGCTCTTCTAATACCAACAAAATTATCAAAGAAAAGTGGAAGAGGATAGACTCTCATTGATCTCTCCTTACTTGTACTTTTCCATCCATCTTTCTCAGGCTTCTAAAAAGGTAATAGGGCATATCTAATGGTTTCTTAGGAGTGAAAAGCAATAAAAGTATGATATGGTATTGGTAGACCCTAGTGAATCTCCCTTCACATGTGAAGAACCTTTGTATTACCCACAATAAATTACTATGACTTTCGAATAGAATCTCTCTAGGTATGGTGGCTCTAAATTCATATTTTCTAAATTCAGGTTTCAAAAAATCATGATAGTAGGATAGATCCAATTGCATACTTTTGAACCATTGTTCTCCATGAGCAGGGATTTTTGTTGACGCATCATTAGTATATTCAGAAACTTGAAAATGGATGTTTCCCATATTATCCCTAATTCCATCAAAGCTTAATGCAAACTCCTTTGCCACTTACATGTTGCATCTCTGAATCTTTTCATAAAACCTAATAAAAACCACCTTTTCAAAAGAGACTCTGATTGTTGGATTTGCATTCACTAAATTTAATCCCTAGGGCTCAAATCTTACAATATCACCACCCTTTGTGTTCCATCTTATGCCCTCTAGAGTTTCCATAATGTTGGTATATATATCAATCTCTTATGAATATGAGAAAATGGGACTATGTATAGCAAAAAACACAATGTCCCCAGATGCCCAACGAATTGAAAAAAATCAATTTGATCAAGAAAACAATATAGATTCAAGGCGAAGCTAGAATCTTTGGGTTCATAAGAAAGATTTTCCTTTAAAAATTCAGCCAAGGACCTGAAAAGTATGCTGGAAGGTGTGAGACCAAAGTAATTTGGAGATGTGCAACATATTTCACAACATCCTATGAAGTTTTATATGCAGTGTCCTCTGTATTCTGTGCATAGAAAAAAATGTAGTGTTTGTAGATGTACAACGAGCTTGGATGGAAAATTTTGAGTTTGAATATGAAGAAAGGAATATCTGGGGGTTTCTTCACCTAGAGAAGGAACAATTTGAATGATACAATCAAACTAAACAATCTGTTATACCCATAATATCTCATTGTACCTTCATACTTGATTTACGCAACATTAGGACGTTGCACAACAATTTTCCCTACACAATGAATGCTTGATGATACCACTTGCCTTCAATATATTTGAGCTTATGAAATTCACTGAACCATGACATGAATGACTCTAAGTGACTTGAATTGACCTCATGAGATCTCATAATGACCTTTTAGCGACATGAAAACCCATACCTTTGGCACCAAGACCATATGTTTCATGACTCAACTTTATTTTATGATCTTATTGAAACACATTTATCAATCGCAAACTCATTGAATCGTAACGTAATAGAATTCATGCCATGTTATTTATGAGACAAAATTATGACTTTACCCTATCATACATTTTTGAATCACATCCTAACAACCTATTTATAGGACACTAGCACTAGCTCTAATGTGGATGACATCCTCCCTGTGAAGTGGCAAAGAACGAGAAGACTAGTAGCCTTATCCATTGGGATATTTATTTGACTGAAAAAGAATCTAAACTAACTTGACCCTTTAAATGCAAAACACACTTAGTAATACTCATCAAATTGTAGGGCCTTCTCTTCAGGCTTCAAATTTGGTTGAGTGATACCCAAACCTGCAATACTAAAAAATTGATATTTACAATGAAGTGGAAAATCAAATTTCTTTAAGTAGAATAATGTTTGAGAAACCTTCCATTAATAGGTCCTCCATTGATGTATTATCCATTTATTTTCCAAATTTTGCATGTTTACCCTTGTCTTCATTCCTTGCATCCCATTTTAATACCAAATCATTGATATCTCAACAGCCTTGGTTCTTCTGTCAAAACATTTGTTCATCTACATCCTGTGAAAGATCAATAATGAAATTAACTCCCAATAACTCAAAATTGGATTGAGTCATCATTTGAGAAAGACCTTGTCCTTTAATTAGTTTTTTAGGTTTAATGTGCAATTCATATTCCAACAGGGCTACAATCCATTTACCTCTCTTTCCCTCAGAATCGGGTTGATTTAGGATGTCCTTTACAACATTGTTAATAACATATGCAATAATATGAGAGTGTAAAATATACATTCTTAACTCTTTCAAAGACTTAACCAAGGCATAGGGCTATTTCTGCATAATATTGTACTTAAGAGTGGAATATTTTAAAGAACTACTAAAAAAAGAAATAGGATGTTCTTGACTATGATTATTTTTTTGCATTAATACTCTTGCTATAGTGTTCTTTGAAGTGAAGGAAAAAATAAAATCCCTTCAAAAATATGGGCTAACCAAAACAAGAGCTTTAGTCAGAGTTTCCTTCACCTCTTCAAAGTAATGTTTTGCTTCTGTCATCCATCTTATTTCATTTCCTTTCCTTAACATTTTTGTGATGTGTTTTATTATTTCATCTAGATTAGGAATAAACCTTCTTAAAAAATTTATCCTACCCAAAAAAGACTGTATCCTTTTTTTTCTCAGAGTATTCATTTTTTGTATTGCAACCACTCTATTAGGGTCAATTTTGATGCCTTTCATTCAAATTAAGTGTCCCAACAATTTTTCTTCCCTCACAACAAAAAATGATTTTTTTGGGTTGAGAGAGATCCCAAATTTTCTCCACTTCTCAAAAACTTGCTTTAAATGCTACAAATGTTCATTGTCAGAATTTGAATACAAAGTTATATAATCTAAGTGAATGAAAATGAACTTGTATTTCTCCTCAGTAAATGCTATGTCCATAACCATATGTAAATTTTCCCCTGCATTCATGAGTCTGAAGGGTATTTTAGCATACATGAAGGTGGCCCATGGGGTTTTAAATTTTGTCTTCTCTTGGTCATTTGGGGGCTACATTCTCTATTTATATCCAGAAAACCCATTAAAAATTGACATTCTATGGGATCTTACAATATTTTTCAAGATGTGATCCATCTTCGGCAGGGGATAATTGTCTTTAAGAGAAACTTTGTTCAAACTCCTAAAATCTATGCAAAGACTTATTCCTCAAATTTTCTTTCTGACATGAACAAGATTCGCTAGCCACTTTGAGAATTTCAAAGAAATATTTATTTTGGGATCAAACAACTTCCTTACCTCTTTCTCAATGAGTGGGAACAAGAGTGGATTGATTATTCTATTTTTTTTTTTCTAACAGGTTTCTGATCTTCTTTAATTTGTATTGTGTGTCCAATGGTTCTTTTATCATATACTTTCATATCTTCATAACTCCAAAAAAACACATCAGAAAAATTCCTCATCAATTCAATATATTTCTCTCTGTTCTCAAGGGACAAGGACTTAGACAACTTAAAAAATTTAGGTTCTTTATTAGTCCCTATATTAAATTCATCAAAATCATCTTCATTTGGATTTACCCTAGTATTTTTATCCACATCATTTTCCTCAGACAATTTTTCAAGAGGCACAAGACGTTTGGGAATTGTATTATTATTCAATTGAATAATCTATTTTCCTTCTATCCAATTTACATACCCATCTGAAACTGAGACAACATCTGAATCTTTATCTTTATCATAAAAAATTCTTCATCAATTTGGGCATTTTCATACTCTTCTTCCATCTGGAAAAATATGATAATTTACTTATCATCTTTAAATAATTTCTAGTATTTGACATTATCTGGAATGGATGGCCTATGCTTGGTCCGTCAATTTCATATTTCTTGTTGGGATAAATTGGGATATCGAAAAAACTTTTTGATGTGGCAAGAGCATACGAAAATGGATTATGTTCCCTTGGCACAACTGAAATGTTATATTCAAAAAAATTTCAAGCAAACCCAAGACTAGATTCCTATAGGCCCTCATTCTAGTATGCTTAGTTTCATATGTACCTTTAACTTGGTTTATTACAAGTTAAGAATCTCCATGTACATATATATTATTGGCCCCCAAATCCCTTCGAGTTCTCAAACCTAAAATAAGAGCTTCATATTCAACCATATTTCTTGTGCAATCAAAGGCCAACTTATAGGAACATAGTTTTGAATTAGAATTAGCATTAGGAGGAATAATCCATACACTTTCCTCTACTCTCTCTTTGTTGATTGATCTATCAAAATCCATATTCCATACACCCTCATCTTCATTTTTTTTTTGTTCTAAAACTGATTTTTATTTTTCATCCTTTGAATTATTTTGATCATCTTCCTCAAGACACAAATCATTATAGAAAATAGTAGATCCAATATTAGTATTTCCTCAAGACACAAATCATTATAGAAAATAGTAGATCCAATATTAGTATCAGTAAAATAAATAATATGTTTGTTGGGTTTATCTTTTCTACTTTCCATGCATTTAAATAATAACTCTATGTATAACCTTCTTTATTTACCAAAGATTGGCATTGTAGCATAAGAAATGTCCATTTGTAGAGTACCTTTGAGTTTTGCAGCCCATGATCTTGATAGTAGAATTCCACACTTAGGTGAAATGTCTGAAACAACTACATACATGACCATACAGTTTGATGCGATCTGAGGTAATAAAACAACAATATCCTTGATTAGACCCAAACACTTCACCTTTCTCGAATATATATATATATAT
>CBVK0100635656.1:0-11315 GCA_900067695.1 Picea abies | reverse complement strand
GTTGTAGCCTCCTTCTGGTTGTAGCCAGAGAATTGGGGAGTTAGAGCTTCCCTCAGGTTATAGCTTGAGAAACTAGGGGATTGGAGCCTCCTTCCAATTGTAGCTCAAAAACAAAAGAATTTGGTGCTTCCAATGATTGTAATTCTTAAAGACATATAATAAAAATCATTATGTGGTTTTCTCTCGCTTTGGGTTTCCACGTAAAACACTGGTGTACTGTGTATGTGTATGATTGTTCATTTGTTCATTTTTTATTTACTTTGAAACTATTGGATGATAATTATACATTGATATAACACTTGCATTTTATGGTTAAAAAGGATTAAATTTCTCTATTATTGATTCACTCCCCCTCTCAGTAATCCAACACATGTGGTAGGTAGTGTTATAGCGATGCTTCCGCAAATGCAATCACTTAATCCATGACCTCTATTATCCTGGTACATAATTGTGCAGCTACCCCTCAATCCATTTGTTCACAATATTTGTTCGACCATCCATCTAAAGGTGATAATTGGTGCTAGGAGTCAGCTTTGTGCCGACCAATCTGAAAAAATCCTACCAAAAAGCATTGAGAAACATGTTTTCCCTGTCATTAACAACGTACCTAGGTAGTCCATGAAGTCTAAAAACCTCCATGAAAAACAATTATGTCACTTGTGTTTCCCTGTACTCTGATGAAATAGAAAAAAAGTGTGAAAACTTGGCTAACCGATCAACCATTGCGTATATGAAACCCCTGCCATGTACCTTTGGTAGACCTATAATAAAGTCTATGGGAACGTAGTTGTAAGACCATAGATTCATCTAACCAACAAAACCCCTCAATTATATCCCTTTCAACATCACCTGCATGTAATTCAAGTTTCACCCGATGTGACTTTTGGCGTTGTAGGAACAAGGGGATGGGAGGTGATCATCATATTCATTCTTACTTATCTACTCTATGCACATTATCATGTGTCTTTTATTCCTTGGTTACTTAGTAATTGATTTTATGCAATACCATCATGACACAAATTGAAACATAAACCATTCACCATAACATCCATAACTACTACGTATTAATCATATAGTAAACAAATATAGTCTAACATGCATGAACCTATTATTCATAAACAACCACATGAATCACACACATAGAGATAGAGTTAACATGGTTCACCCAATCCTTCGGCTACATCCACAACTGATGGCTTATTTATTATGTTTTATGTAATCATTCTAGGATTCTGCACTACGCTACAATAGATTCATCATGTTATCGGCCCCCACCCTGCCTAGTCACTCTGCAATGCAAGCCTCTCTCTGCAACTCTCCTTCCCTACTCAAAAATAGACTCACTCTCATTCTCAATCTATTCTCTCAACATCAACAACACATTACTTATGCTCCAACCTTCAACAACCTATTCTACCCAACCCATTACATATTTATACATAGAATCTAGAGCTCAAAACCCTACTTGCTTATCCCCAAAACCCTATTACAACTCATTCTGACTCAAAACCCTACTTGCTTATCCCCAAAACCCTATTACAACTCATTCTGACTTATTACAACTCATGTTGACTTGTTGTTCGAGTGTGTTTTCCCTGCTTTTGCATCTGCATGTTGCTTTTGCATTCCCAGCTATTGTTCGTCCTACTTTTTCATGTCTCTCTTCTCTTGCATCTCGAACTATTGTCCTTCCTTTTCACCCACTTTATGTTCATGTTTTATTCTCTTCCTTTTTTCTACCAAGTATGATTTTATTGCACACTTCAATCCTAAATGCGCCTTTACTATGAAATATGCTCTTTCCTTCTCTTATTTATTTTGTTGCTATGAATACCCTCCATACTTAGAATTTTCCTCAAAATGATATCCAAAATGGATGTCCAACAGGCCCCCAACACTCACATGTTGCTCATCCCGAGCCACCCAGGCATGTTGTCTCATGCTCCTCCATGCCTCCATGAAATTTTGGATGGTTTCCCTCGCTGTCGTGACTTCTTTTGTTACTTCTTATTATTTTCCCAAATTTTCCTCTACGACCTGCGCAGTCAGGGTTGTGAGTTTCTCCTCAGTGTTGTGCACTGCTTGCTTTGTCATTCCCTGTGCAGTGGCCAATTCCCCTATTAGCTTGAGTGCTTCATTTTGCAGAGGTTCCAATTTTTGTACAATCTTCTCCTGCTTCGTATGCTCAAAACTCCTATAAAATGTAAGAAACCTTTCCCTATCAGGACCTTATGCACTATTATAACCCTTCGATAGTTGTGTAATTGTTTTTGTGCCCAATGTAAGTGTTGAATCTGATCATAGTCTGCAATCAATACTTTCCTTACTGTATCATTAATGTCAAATCCTTTACCATATTCTTCCTTCGATCTGCCAGTCTATCTCGATCCTCAGTGGAGCCTTCTATTTATGACTACATGTCTCTGGGACATTTCATGATTACTTCTTTTTAACTGTCATTTGTGTGCTTTAATGCCCTTAACAATATTGTTCCACACTTGACTTTTAGGCACACTTAACTACCTTTCCTTTTTTTCTTTTAATGGTGCAATACTCCCTTTTTCTGTGTAGTTCATGTTGCTTTATTTCCCATACTTCTTCATGTATACCTTTGTAGTTCTTCTTGTTTTTTGACTTTTTATTTGTTTTCTTCCTTTTTCTACTTTTTGTTTGGTTTTTTGTATTTTACCTCCCTATTATAGTATAGCTACTATGATACATGTTCTCTTGCATACTTCAGATAAATGTGCAGTCGGTCGGTCATCTATATAGAGTTTCAATCGAGTTCCATTCACCATTTCTCCAAGTACTTCTCCATCCAGTATTTCCAACTACGCGGAACCTTCCTCTGTCACATGCTTAATCACATAGGCTCTTAACCAATGCATCTGAAACTTTCTTAGATGTTGCATGAACTTAATTTCGTAGAGAAATACTAACTCTCCCGCTTGAAATTGTTTTCAGTTAAGGTGTCTATTATTCCAAGCCTTCTCTCTCGCCTTTTGAACTTGTCAATGGAACCCTGTGACAAAGCAATCTTCCTCAAGTTGTACCAACTGTGAGAATCTCTCCTCTACTACACCAGAGTCTAAAATATCAATAATCGTTGCAACACATAGGCTAGGCACAATAAACTCCATCGGCATCATTGCTTCTTGGCCATGGACCAACCTAAAAGGTGTATGTCCTGTCAAATTTTTTATTGTAGTATTGTATGCCCATAATAATATAGGAGCCCTTAATTCCCAATCACCTCTTCCTACATTGTAGATCTTTGTCAAAGAATTCTCCAGAATTTTATTAAAAGATTCTACCATTCCATTGGCTTGAGGGTGATATGGCATGCTCCTCTGATGATGAATTTGAAATTCCCCAATCAATGTTGCAATCGACCTATTCAGGAAATGTGTTCCTTGATCACTGAGTAGACTATGTGGTAATCCAAATTGTGAGACTACATTCTCAAATAGAAACCGTGCAACAGTCTTTGCGATGCAGTCCATGACTAGTGTTTCTTCTGCCCATCTGGTCAAATACTCTATCGTAGTGATTCTGTACTTATCTCTTGATATTCTTGTTGATGGGTTGATTGGTCCAACAAAGTTTATTTCCCATTTATCAAATTCTTTCAATGTAACATGTGGGTGTAAAGGAATCTCAGCATCCCTCCTGGATGGATTTCCCACCATTTGACATACATCACATTCCTGACAGAATTCTTTAGAATCCTTATGAAGTGTGGGCCACCAGAGACCTACGCACAAAATATTTTGTGCAGTTGTTTTACCTACGTAGTGTCCTTCGACAATACCTTTGTGCACTTCTGTGAGTATCATAGGCCTTTCATGCTCTAGCACACATCGTCTCAATATTCCATCTGCACCTAACTTGTATAAGTTCCCTACAATTAACTGATAATTTGTTTCTTTAACCACTAATTATTTCTTTTGCGCAAGTACCATGTCTAACGAGGTCATTATTGTACTTAGAAACTACACAATGTCTATGAAGTAGTCGTCCACCATTTTAACTCCAAATAATTGTGGATCTAACAATATGTCATCTGGATTCCCTGCATCTTCTTCCGATAGTCTACGTGATAAATGATCTAGTCCCGTATTCAACTTCCCTGGTTTCACAACAACCTCAAAATTGTATTCATGAAACATCAGTAACTGCCTACATATTATCCCCCCCAACACTATCTTGTTCACTGAGTATGGTCTATATACATCTTAAAATGAGAACCCAATAAATAATGTCTAAACTTCTGCAACACATATACCATTGTCAATCCTTCTTGTTTTGTGGTAGTATAATTATTTTTTGTTGTTGATAGCTTCCTACTTGCAAAATAAATTGGAGGGTCTGTGTCTCCTTCACCTGGTTGAGATAGTAATGTGCCCAAATATATGGATGACGCATCTATATGAACATAGAACTCCTTCTTCCAATCTAGGAAGATAAAAATCAATGTGGTCACTAATTTATACTTCAATTTATCCAAACCCTTTTGACAATCCTTATTCCACTGGAACTTAGCTTCCTTCTTTAGCAGCTTCTCCATAGGTGTTGTAATTTGCACATAGCCCTTAATAAACTTTTTGTAATATCCTGTATGTCCCAGGGTTTCTCTAAACTGTCTGACTGAGGTGGGTGGTTTTAAGTCCAAAATCACTGCAATCTTGGTAAGATCCACTAATAATCCCTACTTACATACCACATGGCCCAACAAAATGCCAAAAGGCATGCAGAAAATACATTTCTTCAATTTCAATGAAATATGACATTGTTTGAACCTATCCAACATTAGCCTGGGTAATTCTATGTGATATTTCAATAAACTAAACACAGTCTAATCAGTTAATTACACTTTAAATAACTTATGAATAAATTCCTTAAAAGTTGCTACAACTAGTCTTGAAAAAACTACAGGTGCATTCTTTAGTCCAAAGGGCATCACTTTGTACTGATAACTTCCCCACTTTGTTGAAAAAGTAGTCTTATACCTTTATTCTTATGCAATCTTTATCTGATGGTACCCTAAGAATCCATTTGTGAAAGAATAAGCCTCCTTCCATCCTACATTCTTTAGTACTTTGTCTGTGAAAGGTGTTGGAAATGGATAATACATACATGCATCATTTATATTTTTTAGGTCTACACAAATCCTGGTTCCTCATGTTTTCTTATCATGTACTACAATTGGACTTATCCACTCTTATTTCACCACTGGTTCAATCATTCCAGCTTCCAACATTTTGTCTATTTATGCTTTCACCTTCTCTTTGCACTTCATATTTAACCTGTAGGGTCTCTATCTCATTGGCTTAGCATAGGGTTTCAAAAGGATATTTATCTCTCCTAACTCACCAGCTATCCCTTTCATCTCTAAGAATGTAGTTGGGAATATATCCTAATACTCGCACAACAAATTTGCAATCTTCTCCACATTTTCGTCATTCCAGTAGTCTCTTATCTGCACAAACTTTGGGTTTTCCTTTGTCCCAATCTTTACTTTCCACTTCTTTAATGAATGTGTGTATGCAGCAGATTCAAGCTTGGGTCCTACTACTATGTGTTCCCCCTCAGTTTCATGTACTTATAGATTCCTTGGATCTTCCTCATCGTGTTCTTCTTTAGCAACATTCTAACATTCCAGTAATTCATGGAGAATCATAGAAGCTCTGTGTTCACTGCACATAGACACCACCTCCATCAACCCTTCTTATAAAAAGATAATGTTTATAAAGACCTGCAATGTTGCTTCTAGTAATGCATATTAGTGTTCAAAAGTAAATGTTACCTTAAACCTTTGAATTAGCTTGTCCCAATTTGTTGTTTTTCTGTGCATTTCTACTTCCAAGTATCGGTTCTTCATAATTGTATCTAGTGTATGTATAAACATGTGTGTCCATTCCTTCTTTGGTATTGATCCCCATATGTTTCATCACTACCCAAAATGATATGTTGGGTCACTTATCCATGTATACTTTTGTGCAATATTCTCCAACTTGTTACAAAATCTCACTTGCATTAGTCTTCTACACTGCAACCAGTATTACATTCCCTCTTTGTGTGCATCCCACCATTTGGCTGGAGTGGCCTTCAAGACAACATCTAGTGAAAAAATTGTTTGTTGTTCGGGTTCCTGCAACTCAAATTCCTTTACTAATCAGTTTATATCTATCAATCCATCATACATGGGTGGATCAAATAACCTCATTCCAATCCAGCGCAATGATCAAGTTATGCATTCACATCATCTAGTTGATAATTCATGTATCTTCTACTTCCAATGTTCCAGACCTTCCTTTGAATCTGACGTGGATGAGCTAATACTTCTCCAACTTAGTGCACCATCTGTAGTGGGGTTAACATAATCATCCATCAGCACAGTCATATTATACAAGTTGTCAATTTAATTCCCTCTCGTTGGCTCTATATACCTCTTTCCTTCTCTTGGATTCAATGGTGTGGTAAACTTCAAGCCTACTACCTCAAATATCATCTCCCTCCTCTTGAGATTAATTATTTCCTAATTATCAAAGGCCCATTCAAGTCCCATCATTGTTGGATATTGTTGACTATCATCCACGATCTCAATGACTTCAAAATTTGCTACACTATGCACTCCATCTATATTCACATGTACTCTTGTCAATCATCCAATTGGTACTATATTGTGTTGGTTTTCCAACCTTAACTAAGAAGGAGACTAAATCAACTTAGTTTTCCCCATCATTTCCAAGGTATTCTTTGGTAACACATTTACATTTGAACCCAAGTCTAATATAATGTTATCCACATTTTATTCCCCAATCTATGCACTTAATTTGAATTCTTTTTTGGTCCTATTTTTGCATAGTACCTGATTCACTACCCTCTATGGGATAGGAATTTCCCTTTGTTGTGCACAATTATCAATCATTTCACATAATTAATTCAATTTCATTTCATCTTTCATCAACTCTACACAATTTCTCAAAAAATTTGTCAGAGTACTTACCTTCCCAAGTGGCTTGTCTAATATAGTATGATCACAGATAGGAGGCGCAGATGATATTGATGCCACCCAATATGGTTCTAGTATCTCTTTTATTTCCCTCTGATACATCTCCTTTTATTATTGTGGTTTGAATGTTGGCATAGATCGTGCTACTTTCCTTACCCATTGCCCATCTTGCTTCCCTCCCTTCATCACATCAGCCCCTATTCTAGTTCCTCTGCGTGTAACATATGTTATCCTAGGTCCTTCATTGTGTTTCTCGACTGATATCTTATGTACCTTCTTATTTGGATTTTGGTTTTGATTCCCTCTTTCCTTCCACTTCACGAGTAGTTGAGGACAGTCTTATGTTGCATGGTCCAATGCTTTACAGTATGTACAGGTTGTACAAGCATTCAGGCAGTCATGAGATAAGTGTCCCAGTTGATTACAATTGTAGAATATTATTGGTCCTCTACCTCAACCTCTATCAAATTCTCCTTGGTTTCCTGGATTAAAGCTTCTTTAATTGTTATACTATGGACCACCTCCTTCTGTCGCATCATTTTCCTCTTCAATTCTATACATATTCGAAGTGTTTCTCTCATCAAATTGAATGTGTGGAAATCCCTCTCTTCATGCCCAACTAACTTGCAAAAGTTATAGAATAAGTTCCTTGGTGTACTCTGGTAATTATATAGTAATAGACACTCAGTCGGATGATGTCCCCATTTCTTACATATTTCACAGTATCCCCCTCTTGGTAATGGATTTGGTTCTCCAGTCGCTAAATATTATGCAAATGTTGGGCATTCTTCCTTATGGTGGCCTTCAGTCCTACACTTGGTACACCAAACTTGTTCTCGCTTCTCCTTCCCTTTTGTAAGTTCTGCCAGTTGAATTGTCAAGGAAGCTAGTTGCATATATACTTGCGACATCCCTCCACTACCTCCTATAAGATATTCTTCCAACTTCATTGCATTCTCCAAAGCTTCAGGTTGGGATGCAACCTTCTGTTGAATTAACAACATGTGAATGTGTGGTAAAATTCCTACAATAAACCATTCTTGGTAATGTTGATTAGGTATCTGGAATTTTAGTATACTCATCAAATCCTTAAACCTTTGAGCATAGTCCCAAACTGACTCATTTTGCACTTGTTTGATTTCCTTCAAATTTGTAATGTACTATGATTTAGAATTTGACTTCTTGAACTCTTTCAACAATGTTTTTCTAATCTCTACTAACATCCTTTCTTGTCTTATAGGTGTGGTAATTTGTAGTTGCATGTACCAAACTAGTGAGTGACCCCTAAATGTTGTTGCCAACTGCACAATATTTATAGCATCATCTTGGACACTGTAAAATACCCACAAAGGGGCATAAAAGTTTTTTCCTTTCTTAAAGGATAGATTCTCTATTCATGGTTTCTAATTTGCAAAGTCGAGGAACTAGTCCAGCCTCCCAGTCAAGGATATCCAATTTTGAAGCCAAACTACTCTCTGAGACCCTAATGGTCTCGCTCTATAATTAAATACAGATCCTTTTGAATTTCAGGTGTAGGTCTAATGGTACCTGTGACCTTCCCTTCAGGCTTGGGGAATCTCTAAGTTTGGGTGCTAGCCCCTTTTCTGATAAGCCCCTCCTTGAGGTGACCTTGGGTGATAACCACACACAAACACATAATTGTGCGTGCGGCCAAAGGTGGTTTGAAACCAAACTACCTTTCAGCCCGTAATTCTCCTTGAACCTCCACGTGTCCTTTCTACAAAACCATGGTTTGGATTGTGGCCAGCCCTCAACTTTTTAAAGTTCACACATATCTGATCCCCGCAATGCTACAGGACCATCGATCTCCTGATGTTGACAGTATTGTCTGAACTGATGGTTCATATCTTCCCTTTTCAAATCCACGAACCAGATCTGCCCCTCCTAAATAAATGGATGTGATCTCCTTCATGATTTCAGACTTTGGACTTTTCAAATCTCAAACCCTTCTTTCCTTCGTACATCAATCTTCTGGAGTTGACAATCTGCGAACACCTGTCCTCCTAAATCAATGGCCCTGCTTCTACTCTGGGTGCTTGGCCTTTCAACTAGATCAATGGTCTTGTGTCCCTTTTCTCTATCAACGATTGAGATCTCCTTCGGGTCTCCAGACTTCTGAGATATTAAATCTCAAACTTCACCCTTTTTCCCAATAGATTTTATCCGAAGGCTATAATATAATTACGTGTGTACACTTGATCTGACAGTCAAGGATTACTTCGGGTCTTTACGTGGAGTCTACAGATTTGTGCCACCTTTCCTCTAGATCTGACGATCGAGGATTTCTTTGGGTATTTACCCAGAGTCCATAGATTTGCGCCACATGTTCTCCAGATCTGACGGTTCGTATCTACTTCGGACGATCCAACGATCGACATTTACTTCAGGTCTTTACCCAGAATCCATAGATTCATGCCACCTATTCTCCAAATCTCATGGTTCAGATCTACTTCAGATGATCCAATGATCATTTACTTCAGGTATTTACCCAGAATCCACATATTCATGCCACCTATTCTCTAGATCCGATGGTTTATATCTACTTCGAATCATTCGATGATCAACGTTTACTTCGAGACTTTTCCCAGAATCCACAGATTCACACCACCTATTTTCTGAATCTGATGGTTCAGATCTACTTCGAACGATCCAACAGTTGACATTTACTTTGGGTATTTACCTAGAATCCACAGATTCATGCCACTTATTCTCTGGATCTAACAGTTCAGGTCTACTTTGGACCTTCGACACTTCAGCTCTTCAATGCTTTGACTATTTGGCTCTTCGGTGCTTCGGCTATTCGTCTCTTCGACTCTTCAAATATTTGGCACTTTGGTGCTTTAGCACTTCAATGCTTAGGCATTTTTGGCTTCGGGAGTTTCAACTCTCAATCTGAAACTCTCGAGGTGATTTCTCTGAAGTTTACAATCTGTTGTCACATGTCCCTCTGGATCTGATGGCTATGAATTACGTTGGACTTTACTCGGAATCCATAGATCTATGCCATGTCTCTTCTGGATCAGACAGTCCAAATTCTCCTTGGATGATCTGATGCTTGAGATTTACTTCGGGCAATCTAATGACTAAGATCTACTTCGGATGATCGGACGATTCAGATTTACTTCATCTATTTCACCTCCTCCTAGTCCATGAACTTTAGGAGTTATGGATCTTACGCCACATGTCCTCCTTGACGATGGATGGTCCCAAAATACTTTGGGACTTTGAAACTTTGGTAAGTTCTCTTCTCCTGTGTGTGCAAAGTGCTAAGGTTCATGCACCTTGCTTAGATTAGACAGTTGTCGATCCTTGGCATTGTGATCCAACGGCCATTGTCACTCCTCCTCCTGAGCTTCTAATCTCTTCTTACTTAGAATATTTGCTAAGGGTTCAAAGGCCTCGACCCTTGCCCCTCCTACAGGTCCATCTATTGGACTTCGTCTGTCCTTCTAAAAAGTGCTTATCTCTTCTGATCTTGATCTCCTGGAAGATTTTGATTTCCCACACACTCCTTGCATTTCAGGGATCTTGTCAAACTTAGATCGAAGGTCAATGGCGATCGACAATTCACAGTAATTGTGGGGCCCCAAAATGTGTGTTATTTATCAGAGAGTTCAACCTCCACAATCTGTAAAGTGCTGACCAAACTTGGTATAACCAGAATCGTTGATCTTCCCACCCAACTAGATCAACGGCGTTGGTGAATTGCAGGCCATGAATTAGCACGTCCACTTCCTTCACTTCTGCACTCCATAATGATTCCCAACCCTAGATCTCCATTAATAGATCGACGGTTCACAATGATTGTGGGGTTCAACCTTCGGCATCAAGGAAGTTCTCGCTCAACTCTTCTCTAATCTTGTTCATTGATCTTCCATTCCCCATGATATCAATGACATGGGTTGATTGTGGTCCGTGAACTAGCAGGTCCGCTAATTTCACCTTTGCACTCTTCAATGATTCCCAACCGTCGATTAAATCGAGTAGCTGGTGTTTGATTCGGTAACTCCAATGAGTATTTGAATCGATATAATGACCAGGATGGCCTCTCCTCCCTTTAAACAACTCGCAACCATATTTGTTATCAGATTCTTAAGTCATCGGTAGTTTGGGTAACTTGATTATCATCTACCTTCTAGATCTGATGGTCGGGACGGTTCTTGGGCATCCTCAGATCTAAGGCTCAGAGTTAACGTTGGGACTTCAAGACTTCAAGGATTTTACCTCCCTTATGATGAACTTGCTCAGTTCATTGAACTCATGAAGTGTGAATGACTCC
>CBVK0100635655.1:0-11315 GCA_900067695.1 Picea abies | reverse complement strand
ATACATAGGTTTATATTGAGTTTATGCTATTGCTATCACTTTGGTTGGTTTGTGTTGTTTTGATATTGACTGCACAAGAGCACTGGAGCGAAGCGGGAGCAACAAAGACTATAGGAAGCGATTATAAGGTATGTTACTTATTCTTGCCTCTTAGTAAATTCAATATTTAAAACTTAAGGAAGGCGTCCTATTCTATTCTGTTTTGTTCTAGATCCAGGTGGATCTAGGGAGATCGGTTTGTGTCCGCACTTACGGATTTATCCATAAACAAGGTGAAGAAAGTGTGAGAAGTTTAACAATGGTTCGGAGCCCCAGTGCCCTGATAGTCCAATGATAGGAAGAAAATATGTTCGTCTAATCCAGAGTCATATCGATGGATGACAATTGTATTAGGAGTTATAAAGTGTGAGGAAGTTAAGGGATAGATGATCAATCCATGTCTAGAAGAGATCAACAATGGAGATTAGATATGGTACAAAGCCAACAGATTGACGGTTCTTGCTAGTACCAGCATATCAACTCCCAATGTTTTGTTAGACCATGTATAAAGTGTTATCGGAGCCCCAACACGTCGATCCCCGAAGTCCCAATAAGCTGAAATTTCGATCTCCTGCTAGCGCCATACCAGATCGAAGTTTAGGGAACATTTTATTGCGATGGTCCGGTGACCCCAACACCCCGGTTTCTTGATACTCTGGTGGTCGTAGTTCTGGAACAAGGTTCTACCACCGGATCAATAAGTCAAAGGTGTGACTACGAGCACAAGTAGGAAGGTGGGTATCCTGACATCCGACATTATAGGCCTAGGTTCCAACTCTTGGCTATGAGAATGGTTAGCACTGAAGTTCAAGTGTCTAAGTGGATAACTTGTGGTCAGGGTGTTGTTCACATGGAGTTTAGTGCTTCAAGTTTAAGTGCTTCAGATTGAGCATAGGGATTTGTAGAGATCGTCTTGGGGAGTAGAAAAGGGGTTGGTGCTATGTCAGCATTGAAAGTTGAGTGAATCACTCGGGATTGGTAAGTTGTTGACATTGATCTGCAAAAGGTCTAAACGAACCACCTTATTCCATGTTTGTAAATTGTTGTTGTGTGCAGAGTATTTGGAATCCATTTTGGGTGAGCATTTTGGCACTGAATAAGGGGTTTCAAGAGCAGTGAAATGTTTGAATTCGACGCATAGTTTATCAGGACTCTACTCCTGTGGGTATTACGACTTGGTGGGTCATCATTTTTGGTATCAGAGAGTGGAACTTGATTTCATCAAGTGGTATCAGAGCACAACTGTGCTTAGGAATTGAAGGAGAATCTTGGAGTTATTCAAAAGGAACAGTTCAGATTGTGCAGACAAGCATAAAAAGAAATTGGATATGTAATTGCATTAGTGAATGGTTGAGTAATTGAAGTCATTCCAACCAAGGAATACAATTAAGAAGAGATGTTGGGAAGATAATATCTTGAGGTAGATCTTGTAGGTATTGGTCTGGTGTTTTTTATAATTAACTCTGGTAAAACCATATTTATGTTTGCAAGTAGTAGCAGGAAGAGAAAAGAATTTGTGACAACCATTACAACCAGAGAATCTGTGACAGAGAAGGGGGAGCAAGCGAAGTTCTCAAGTGGAGAAGTGTGTGGTAGAAAGAACCTTGCAGCAAGGAATGGTGTAGATGTTAGTATTGTATTTGTTCTTGCAAGTAAATGAAGGTTCAAGTTCTAAGGCCGAGATTGGACGAGATAGAGGTAAAAGGAAAGTTTCCAGAGCCCCTGAAACAATCAAGAGTAAATTTTCCTAAGGAAAAAACAACAAGAAAAATCACGCCCTTGTGCACATGAGGCAAAATTTAAGCCCTCAGGTGCTTATAGGAGGCCAAATGAGGACTATCACGCCCCGAAAGGACCTAAGCACAAAGAATCCAGGGGCTTACCACAAGACCACGGCCTAAAAAGCGCAACATCAATAGTTTTTCGGACCTCAGAAGATCAACAACTCGAATCTCATCACACGCTTGATCTTTTAGATCAATGACCAACATTCGCTTTGAGAGTCCCCTCTTCGGAGTCACATTTGGATCCAAGCCTCAAGTACTCCAAAGAGGCACCTTCGATGGACGGTCCAGATCTGCTCTCAGGCCTTTTTTAAGTGGGACCATTCAACAATCCATATCTTCTCCCAAGTATTAAAACCTCCAGGCCATATGTCACATCACCCTGCTAGGAGAGCATTGTCAGAGCCAATCATAAGCCGCCATGTGGACAGGTGGAACCCACCAAAGGCGCCCCAAACCATATCAAATATGGGTGACATGTGTCATGCCTCCCTTCCACCTTAGTGTTAGCGTGGGCGAATAAAGAGTTACCACGCGTCCAGGATGAAATCAACATGACGATCTTGGCCTTAGCCTATTTTGGGTTTTTGGTCGATCCAGTTCAACGACTCTCGTGCATTTTCAGACCTCCCTGTACAGCTCCATATCGACAATTGAGATGTGGTTTTAGAGTCCCCTCTTCAGAGTCACATTCAGATAAAAAACTCAAGCACTCCAAAGAGGCTCCTCCAATGGACAATCCAAATCTGTTCTCAGACCTTTTTCAAGTGGGACCAATCAACGATATAGATTTGATCTTTGATCTCAAGTTGTCTCGGCCAGGTGTCATGTCAACTCACCAACGGATCACTATTGGAACCAACCAGCGGCTTCCACGTGGACATGTGGAACCCATTAGATGCATAGGTAAAAATGTCAAATATGGGTGACACGTGTCCTACTTCCCTGCCACGTCAGTACCATTGTGGGCCAATTGAACGTCGCCACGTGTCTAGGTTGGAGTTAGCATGAGGATTTTTTCCTTAGTCAATTTATGATTTTGACCACAGCCAGATCAATGACTCTCAGTTGTCCTCAAATCTTTGATGGACAGTCAAGATTTACTTCACATTTACCTTTTCAGAGTCCCATTTGAAGCTGATCTTGTAGCACTCCAAAGAGGCCCCTCCAATGGGCAGTCTAGATCTGCTTTCAGACCTCCCTGTGCAGCTCCAAATCAACGATCAAGATGCGGCTTCAGATTCCCCTTTTTAGAGTCACATTCATATCCAAGCCTCAAGCACTTCAAAGAGGCCCCTCTGATGGATAATATAGATATGCTTTTGAACCTCCCTGTACAACTCTAGACCAATGGTCGAGATGTGGTTTCAGAGTCCCCTCTTCAAAGTCACATTCGGATCCAAGCCTTAAGAATTCCGAAGAGGCTCCTCCGATGGATGGTCCAAATATATTCAAACCTCATTCAAGTGGGACAGATCAACGGTTCATATATGATCTCTAATTTTAAGTTTCCCAGGCTAGGTGTCGTATCAACATGACAACAGAGCATTGCCAAAGCCAATTAGTGGTTGCCATGTGGACATGTGGAGCCCACCAGATGCATAGGTCAATACACCAAAAATTGATGATATGTGTCATGTCTCCCTGTCACCTTAGTGCCAGCATGGACTAATATAAATTTTCCATGTGTCTAAGATGATGTCAACATGGCGATCTTTTTCTTAGTCGATTGCGGGTTCTTGGTTGAGCTAGATCGACAACTCTCATGTGTTCTAGATGTCCCTGTGTAGCTCCAGATCGACGATCAAATTTTACTTCGCAGTCCTCTATTTGGAGTCTCATTTGCAACTGATCCTGCAACACTCCAAAGAGGCCCATCCAATGGACGGTCCGGATTCCATCGCACCATCAACCGTGTCTTGAAATATCAACAACTCAGGATCCATCGTGGTTCCTCTCCTACGCAAGTGATGATAAATGGAAACGTGTCCCTAGTGATGTATGCATGAAGTCACTTCCAGCATGGTACATGTCATATCAATACCAAGCTACCACGTGTTCATGAGACCCATCTGATGTCATCTTGGCACCATCGAAGCCTTTGGGAATGTTGGTTTTCGGTCAAAATTGATCAATGGATAACATTGGATCAAATTCCAGATTAGCGGTCCAAGTTTGATTTTATTCGTCATGCCCCTCAAAGCTTTGCTCGTCGGAACCTCTATTTAGACTTGACCCTTGAGCACTCCGATAGATGATCCTCCAATTAACGATCATGATTTCCTACCAAGTATGGGTCCAATGGCTACTGAGTTTCACGCCTATGCAGTTTTGATTTCGAGCGCCCAACAGAAGAAGAAATAATTGCAAGGATTTTTAAAGGAATAGAGCTCGGTGGATATTATGGCTAGTAAATCTCCAACTTCCCCATGATCTTTCTCTATAATAGAATTTCAACCAAGCTTTTATCACCATAACAATTATACTCGAGATCTGAGTTTCAAATTTAGAGGAAGACTAAATTGATGTGGAGACATAGCGCGATTTGGAAGTCCTGGATATATATGGTGGTAGATGGATAAATATAGCGGAAGCGCGAAAGGAAGCAGTCCTTTGGACCGTCGATCTAATAATAGCTCGGATCAATGGTTGAGACCCACATCGGGCGGTGAACTAGCATGAAACTTATTGTGTGAAGGCGGACTAGGGAAAACCATAATGGTTTCAATAGTGGATGCATGTCGCTCGTTGAGGTATATCGGGGCAAAAATCAGTTTGCCTGAAACTGTTTTTCTCACAAGCTTGATATCACGTGTTCTAAAATGTCAAATCAAAAACTCGTGGGGGAGGTGACGGCTAGTCAAAATCACCTCGTGTCACTTGTTTGGTACTTCACTACCGTATGATGTCAGGTGAACGCCACCGGATAACGAACTCAAAAGCTAATCATTTGAAATGGATTGGCCGAGCGTGGTAAACCAATGTACCTGTAGTTGATCCTATCAATGATTCATGATTGGAACTCTATAACTATTGATTCTCAAGTATGGAGGCATCATCTCATCCATAAATGAAGTAATCTCCAATTTGATCGACTCTCTGATTTTTGTAGGAACATTTTGGTGTCCATGAAATTGAGAGAATAACACCGAAATAGAAACAAAAGATATAAATACTGCAGAGATAACACATGAACAACAAATTATATGGAACCATAACACCAAAGTTATACCTTTAATTATATGAAACAATGTTCACTTTCTTCTTCAAGGGGGAAACCTCCAGCAGAACAAAGCTCTATTACAATAATTCTCAAGACAAAGACTTATCATGCCTCTTGCTCTTATTTATATTAATTCTATCTTCTAAAGAACCTTCTAGTGACATATCTTTCTAGAAGCGGAAGATTTTATTAGGTCTTCTTACATTGACTTGTTTTCATTTATTAAATAGGCCTTATAGACTAATGTTGGCCTTTATTACATGGAAAATATATTGTTCTACCTACATGAGGGGTTAGGGAGGTTAGGTCCCTAACATGCCCTCCCCCTTGAAGAACAACCTTGTCCTCAAGGCTTGAGATGAGGAAATTGTTATAGAATGGTAGATGACTCCCAAGTGGCATCTTCTGGGGTTGTTTCTTTTCGTTGCACTAATACTTACCTGTTGGTGCATTGACAGAGATGACATTCATGTTGGTCCAAGACTGCTTGGGGTTGTAGCCAAATGGAACCTTCTTCATCCAACTCTGGTAGACAGGTTTGAGTTTGGCACTTAGTTATAATCACCTTCTTTAAACATGAGACATGAAAAATTGGATGGATCTTAGAATTACTAGGTAGAGCTAACTTGCAAGTGATATGCCCCACATGCTTGAGAATGGTATAAGGGCCATAAAATTTGGGAGTAATCTTCTGAAAATGTTCAACTTTAAGGGAGGTATGATTGTAAGGTTGCAGACGAAGAAACACTTGATCCCTTTCAACAAATTGACATTCAAAACGACCTTGATCTACTTGTTGCTTCATGCAATTTTGAGCCAACACCAAATTTTCTTTCAAGGTACGGAGAATGGCCTCATGCATAGCAAGATTTTTGTCAACCTCCTGAACCTTAGAGACACCTAGCATATATGAGAGAATTGATGGTGGAAAATGTCCATATACTGCTTCAAAAGGAGTCATGGGAGTGGTTGTATGGTAAGATGTGTTGTACCAACATTTAGCTAGTGGCAACCATTGAGCCCACTGATGTTGGAGATCTGATGCAAAACACCTTAAATATGTTTCCAAACACTTGTTGATAATTTCAGTTTGGCCATCAGTCTGGGGATCATAAGCAGTGCTGAGATGTAATTGGGTGCCCTGTAGCTTGACCAATTCTTGCCAAAAATTGTTGGTGAATGTGGGATCCATGTTAGAGACAATAGAATGTGGCATGCCATGAAGTTTGAAGATATTATTCATGAAAACTTGGGCCACTGTGGAGGCAGTGACAGGATGTTGTAGAGCACATAAATGAGCATATTTGGAAATATGATCAACCACCACCATGATAATTGTTTTGTTTCCAGATTTAGATAGGTCCACAATGAGATATCCTGCCAAATAGAAGGGGGAATTGGAAGGGGTTGGAGTGTGCCGAGGGATTTGACTATTTCTCCCTTGTTGCATTGAAAAACATCACATTCAACCAAAAAGTTGTAGACATCCTGTTTCATACCATCCCCCCAAAAAAATAATGTTTGACCCTTGCATAGGTTTTGGTAAAACCTGAATGCCCAATGGTGGGTGAAGCATGAAGCTCTGAAAGGACCGTAGATTTAAGTTGTCACTGTTTGCTTAAATATAGACTGCCTTTGTAGCGAAGCTCATTATTATTCCAAGAGTACCCTAGAGAATCTGGAGAATTTTCTTACAATTGTTGGATCAGGCGAGAGATTTTGGGATCTTGCAACCATTCCTGGTGAGCAGGTTGGAGCCATGTAGGTACAACGAAAGACAAGGAAAAGAGGGACCCTTCTTCTTCATATTTTCTGGAAAGAGCATCCATGACCACATTTTATTTTCCCTTCTTATAAATGATCTCATAATCATAGCCAAAGAGCTTGGTGACCCATTTTTGTTTCTTCGGGGATGAAATTATTTGTTCTAGAAAATACTTGAGGCTCTGGTGATCAGTTTTAATCTGGAAGAGTTGCCCCAATAAATAAGGATGCCAAAGATCCATGGCATGTAGAATAGACAACATTTCCTTTTCATATATGGATTGGCCCAAATGTTGGTTTGAAATTTGTTTGTTGGTGAAAGCCAAAGGCCGACCATCTTGCATGAGGACTGCCCCAATTCCTTTTCCAGAAGCATCACATTCCAAGACAAAAGTCTTGGTGAAGTCGGGAATGGCTAAGACTGGAGTCGTGCACATAGATTCTTTTGAGGCCTAGAAGGATTGGTTAGTGGCTGGAGTCCAAGTGAAGGCATTATTTTTAAGGAGAGTCGTGAGAGGGGCTGAAATTTTTCCTTAATTCTTAATAAACTTGCGATAGTAACCTGTTAAACCCATAAATCCATGCAAGATTTTAAGAGTTTTAGGATGAGGCCAATCTTGCATAGCTTCAATTTTATTAGGATCCACACATACAACATCCTTTCCCACAATATGACCTAAGTAATCCACTTCTAAGGCTCCAAAGGCACATTTAGAATGTTTGAGGAAAAGTTGGTGCTGAGAGAGTATATGGAGAACTTGATCCACATGAGAAAGATGGGATGACCAAGTTTTACTATAGATGAGAATATCATCAAAGAAAACTAAGACAAAATGACAGAGAAAAGAATGAAATACATGATTCATGAGGCTTTGGAAGGTGGAGGGGGAATTACACAGGCCAAAGGGCATGACCAAGAACAAATAGTGACCCTCATAGTTCTAAAGGTAGTCTTAGGGATGTCTGCTTCTTTCATACATATCTGGTGGTAGCTAGAACAAAGATCAAGTTTAGTAAATTACTAAGCACCACTCAGTTCATCCAAGAGATCATCAATGATAGGAATGGGAAACTTGTCCTTGATGGTGAGTTTATTGAGGGCACGAAATTCAGAACACATGTGCCAAGTACCTTCTTTCTTGAGTACCATGACCATAGGAGAAGAATAAGGGTTGGTACTAGGGAAGATAACACTTGATTGGAGCAACTCCTGCACTATTTTCTCAATTTAATTATTTTGGGAAAAGGGATGACAATAAGGAAGAACATTGGGAGGAAGAATGCCAGGAACAAGGGGAATGGAAAGATCATGAACAACTTGATGTTTGGAGAGGATAGCTTGGAGGTTAGAATGCACATAGGGTGTCTCAACTGCTTGAATGGAATGGAGTTGGGAAATAATACCGGAGTGACCTTTCATGAGGATATTTTCCATGCGATGGAAACTAATGATCTCAGGAGAAGCGATTGTGAGTTCTTGGAATTGATATTGTTGTCCCTCCTGTTGGAATTGCATGGTTAATGCCTTAAAATGCATGAGAATGGGGCCCAAAGTGCATAACCATTCAACACCTAGCGCTATGTCACAATCGCCCATGTCAATGGAAAACATATCCAATTTGAAGACGTACATTTTCACAATGCCCACCACATTTCATGGACCCACCATTGGCTATCATGATTTGAAAATTGTTGACGACACACATATAACAATTGGTTTCCTAGGAAATGAGACAGTGAATAAAATTATGTGTGCTTCCACTGTCAATAAGGATGATGACTTTTCAATGCTTAATATAGCCAATGATATTGAGGGTTCATGGAGCAGAGAAGCCAGTGAGGGCATGCAATGAAATTAGTGGGTCATCGGGATCCTAGGTAGAATCGGGAAGGGATGGCTCTTGAGCAAGGGGAATTGCAACCTCTTCTTCAACAACATCTTCTAAAATTGCCATAAAAAGTTTTTGTTCCTTACACTTGTGCCCAAGACCCTTGATTTGGTGCTCAACCATTGCAACCCTAGTTAATTTATGGACCTTGAGGGGAGTGTCAGGGGGAGCAGGATTTGTGGGTCGAGGGTGAGGAACAAAAAATAGATTTTTGTTCTAGGAAAAAACAACTTGTTGGGCCTCTTTGGCACATTTAATAGCTTCCAACCAAGTCTGAGGGCGAGCCATGAGAACCTGGGCTCAGATTTCATCCTTTAGGCCACTGATAAAGCATTCCTAGAAGAACACTTATGTCATGCCCTCGGTTCGAGAGGCCAAATTCGCAAAAGAAGTTATAAAGTTTTCCATTGTACTTGTCTATTTCAACTTGGTCAAATGACCTAGATAGTGGGTGTCAGTGTCAAAGAGTTCGGAAAAAAACTGGGTCCATGCAATATACCCTTGACATGCATTTTTATGCCATTGCCAGCGTTCAGGATCCAGATAGAGAACATAGTGAAATTTGGCCAATTCATCAATCATTCCATGTAGAGAAAAATAATGCTCCATTTGAGTGACCCAACCTGTGGGATCAGAGACATCAAATTTATTGCCTCAACTCGGGGAAGAAGAGGGTCACGATGAAAGGATTTGGATCAAAAATTCAGAGAATGAGAAGAATCAATACCATCTGGTTGGTCCGAAGAGGAAGGACCTTGGGTTCGGTTCAACAACTGGTTGACAACAAAATGAAGAGTGTTAATTTTTTTCATGAATTTGGCATCCATGGCGTCAAATTTTTGTTGGACTTGGGTCTCGAATTTTTCAATGCGGGAATTGGTAGAGATAATATCAAATGCCACTTGTTGGAGGGACTCCTTGATGTGATTGATGGAAGCTTGCAGGTCTTGGTTGCGAGTGTTGGCCATTTGGATATGGGGAGTGCTGGTAAGGGGAAATGGGTGAGTGGGACCACAGAAAAGGACTTATAAGCGATAGGTACCACTACGATCAAGGAGAAAAGGGGATATAATGGGAGAGGTGGCAAATAGGGATGCTGGGAAGGGGTTGGGTCCATTAAAAAAAGGCTAAAAAATGAAAGGTATCATTGCGATCAGAGAGAAAAGGGAAATCCAATGGAATAAGTCCCGAATAAGGGTGTCGGCAGGACCACTATACTCTTTTTTTTTTTTAATTCTTGCGGAGTTATACTCCGATCTGAATAATACTGCAATGTTGAAAGGCCCACATTCTTAACATGAAAAACTGTGTAGTAATTTTGCAACTAGAATGCAGGAGGTGAAGTTGCATGACAATGGATCTTCTTTGTTTTGTTTATGTTTCTTTCCCAAGGTTTAGGATATTCAGGGTTTCTACATACAAGGGTCTGCCCTGTGTTATATCTCTCTGATATACGTGTGGGGTCCAACAGTAGTACTCGAGTCAATATCTCAGGGCACTAACTAAGGAGGCTAGACTGTACCCTTAGTCTTACTACTTGAATACCTAGGTACTAGAGAGTATCTTCCCGAGTGCTTTTCTTGGTGGAACTATAGCAGTCAGGTGTTTGATAGGTTTATCTACGGATGGTTTCAGGATATCTAGGTCAGTCCATATACATGGGTTGTATGATGTGCTACCACTCGAAGGGGTACCAACAGGGGTTACAAGAGTGGCGAATAATGTGCACTTAAGTACCACTTGTAGTTAATGCATGTATGCTTCCCTGATCGCAGATTTATGCGTTAAATGACAGATATCTATAGCTTTAAGATGTTGGAATACGTCTCTACCCTGGAAAAAAATAACCCACAATTTTTTTTCAAGGAAAGCACTCTGATCCCAATTGTGATACAGTGTATCAAATTTTGCTCAAAAATCAAAGTGCTCGGAATTGCTTCAAAACAGACACGTGTGTAGGCCTCATCCTCATGATACCAATGCACCTTGAACGGGTTCAAACAAATGTAGTATGAGTGAGATATCGCGTTCTGTCCATTTTTCCAAACATGAATTTTTTTTTATAACTGTAGAGTCCGTACAATGCTGACGTGGCAGTTGACCATACAGTCCGTATGACCGTACAATGACAGTGATGAGTTGGCATGCTAACTGGGTAGGCTATGTGGTAGATAGGTGGATGAGTCAGTTGCTGACACATGTCATATTTTTGGAAAGTAATATGGTGCCACGTGGCACCCCTACAGTGTGTAAAATGTGGTGAAGTCCATGGGGGTCGAACCGCCAACCTCCGAGTGGACACGTCAACGCTTTGGTAGGGCCCGGGCTACCAGCCCACTCACGTGTTGTTACTTAACCATATACCATTTAAAATTTATTTGAATTAGTAAATGAGTTAGTTCGCTGGAGAAAAGGGTTGGGGCTTACGCCTAGTCCCTGGTTTAATCTACACCATATGACCATTGCATGACTGTTGGCGTGCGCAACTGATTGTGGTTCAAATTAAGCTTGGAAGGTGCAGGTTACATGCCATATGGCCACACCACATGACCAATGGCATGGAATATTTTTCTACTATATGACGAGGGAGCTCGGATTAAGTGTTGGGACGTGGTC
>CBVK0100635654.1:0-11316 GCA_900067695.1 Picea abies | reverse complement strand
TCATGTAATATAGCATTGTGTTATATTTTTTGTTGATTACCCATTTCCCTGTCTCTCTCAGGCACCAAATCCTATGTAGGATCTCGGTGGAGAGTTCTAAGAAAATATTTGAATGTATTTTTCTATAAAAATTGTGATGTAACTCCATTATAGGGTTTGAATGGTGGTATATTAGGACTCATATCCTTACGTTCAGTTGTAATAAAGTTTCCAAACTGTATGTATCGAACATAAGAATCTTGAATAGTTAATGATGAGTTTCTTCTTCTACTGTAACAATTGTGTTTCAATCTCACTTTGATGTTATCTATTGATGAAGGGTTCATCTTAGTTCTTGTTCCTTAACGTAGTGAATGACTTATTGTTTGTTATTGGTTCAAGTGTTATCAAAGTGCTCTCTTGTTGATTAGTAGGTTCCTATTTGATGATATTTCTACGATATGTGTTTCAGAATTGCCTGACGTAACTTGATGCATGTATTTCACATTTTCTTCTAAGTCTTCCATCTTTCCATTTGATATTCTAAATGTTGGTCTGAGACTATTCAATCCTTGATTACTAGTGTATATTTTATGGAGGTTTTGTGTTGATTTTTTAAACTGAGTTTCTCACCCATTCGATACACATTGAAACACATTATTATCTTTAACAAACCTACAAGTTTCTGATGGGTATTAGGCTCACAACTACAACATTCTAGGTGAGACTTCTAGTACTAGCAACAACCATTCACAAAATCCTTTGTGGTCATATATCTAGACCACATCCTAATCTTTAGAAAAACCTAGGAGGAACATTTGAAGCATATTCAACAGCCCTTGGGCACCCTATGACAACACAAGTTATATGCCAATTTGGAGAAGTGTTCCTTTAGTATGAAAATAACTCAATATCTAGGATACATTAGGGATGACTAGAGTGTGTGTTTGGATATAACCAATATCCTAGTCATTCACGATTGGTCGATCCCTAATACACTAATTGAGGGCCTCACTAACTTCTACCGCGAGTTTGTGTTGTTTTTCTCTCATCTCACTTGGGACCTAAGATAGGTGACCAAGGGTGGAGCTAAGGCCAAGTTTGTTTGGGTTGTGTCAGAATAGAAAGCATTTGAGGATTTGTAATCCTGCCTCTTCTCAACACCAGTCCTTATTATTCTAGTGATCTAGGTGGATCTTGTGACTGGAAATTTGATGTTCTCTGTTGTTCCTGAGATTACACTTAAGCTTCAAAGGATAATGTCAAGAATCATGAATATAAAGGAAAGTTTTGAAAGGTGTTTTTTCTTCCGCTAGTTATATAAGAATTAATCCTCAAATGAAATTAATGATAGGATAGGACCGAGGCCATATTTTGTCATATGAGTCAATTTATAAAATCAAATGATGTGGGAGAAACCTACAAAACTATTAAACAAAATGAGGCATCAATACAAGATGAATCTTACCTTGTTTATAGTAGAAGAAAATACATAACGGACCCTTGAAAGGTTATAAGATACAATAATCCAAGTAGCTCACAAGTCTTGTATTTACTTATAGAAAATACAGAGGAAAAATTGCTTTCTTATTGAACAACCGATAAAATGTCACTAAAGTAGTAGTAGTACTAAATTACAACCACTCACTTATCAAGGAATGACATAAAGAGAAGTTAGAAAAATGAGATACATGAGAAGCACATAACTCAAACTACACAAAGGTTGGAATCTCAGTCTGCACTTGTATTAATTATCACAAAAAAAATGAGATACATGAGAAGCACATAACTCAAACTACACAAAGGTTGGAATCTCAGTCTGCACTTGTATTAATTATCACAAAATGAGAGTTTTCTCTATTAAATCCGGCAGGAAGCATCCTTTGTTAAGTCTTCAAACTATGTATTTATACAAAAATGTTCTCAACCCTAAGAGGTTGGAATTCTCATAATTCAAAAATAGTAAATATTACAATATATATAATTCGATGAGTTTCATTTGCATCTTCTTTGTCTCTTCGCCTGCTGGCAGAGACGTTTCTTCTTCTTTTCCTCCAGTTTAGAAACAACTGGCCTCTAATCATGGCCTATGTAAATGATATGCACACATTATATTATTTGTTTCTAGATGTGTTGGATTTCCCTTGTTCGATACACTGAACACACCTACTTACAAACTGTACCACTAATCTAGAAGGTTCTGTAATATCATTCTCCTCAAAAGTATATAGCTTCTTTTCTATATGGGGTAGATTGCCCTACATTTTCCTTACTTTTGATGATATATCCTGTAGCTGTAAACTAGGATTGACTATCCACTTGTTAATCTGGATACTGTCAATTTGTTTCAATTTCTGGATCGCGACCTAGGCTTCTTCCATGCTTGTCTTGGAACTGAGTTGATTTCTTGCTATATCAATCCATGCTTGTCTTGGAACTGAGTTGATTTCTTGCTATATCAATTTGACCCAGGGCTTCAAAAATACTATCTCTTTCAATGTCCAGTGACTCTTTGTCGAGTGAATAAAATGATTCTTCACAAGCCTTCTTCACTTCCCTAGCTAACCTTTTACATTCAACCACATTGGCCTCTGAGTTTTTTAGTATTATATCACCTCGAGTTTTCTCCGAAAGAGACAATCTAGAGATCTCGTCTACTTCGTTCTTTGCTGCTAATAAAACGATCACCTAGAATGCAGCTTGAGTTACAATGGCGTCTCTCTCCTTTATGTAAATGTTGTTTAAAGAATGGTCTACCACCCGATAATAATTTTGAACAACTCCTACTTTAGTTAAAAGGTTTTGTTAAGTTGATTCCAACTTCTTGTGTACTTCCAATGCCTGGGCTTGGAAAACCACCATATCCACTACCATGTTCTCAGTAAAGTTTATTTTAGCCTGTAGTTGTTTGACCAACTCTCCCTTTTGAATGGCTAGTTCTCTACTTGTCTATGAATTTTTATGCATTTCATCAAGATTGATTTTGAGTTGTTGAATTTCTTGTCTATCATAGGCTCAAATCTGCTCAAAACCCCTATTCATCTCATTTCTTACACTATGTTCCACTGTATTTATCTTGTTTTGCAACTCTCTCACCAATAGATCTTTCTGCTTCAGTTGTTGTTTCAAATTCCCAACTAAATATTGATTTGTTGTGGCAAAATCTCCCAATGTGTCTGCCACTTCCATAGTGAATTCTGCCTCCTCTAAGGCTTGCCCATCATATATAACTCTATGCCTCTTGATAGTTGCACCCTCATTTTGGTGTGTTTCTCTTTTTAATATAGCCCTCCTCTTATTGCTAAAGAAGTTGGAAGGGGTCATTTCTTCAACCAAAATAGGAGTAAGATATTCTATAAATACTACTTCGGCATTCGGGCTTCTCCGATTGAACTGTAAAGGTGTGACCGGTTTGATAGGACTAGCTATCTCAGTGGACGGTTGTTGTTCTAATGTATTAGTATTCGTCTTATCTAGTGTAGATAGCAATGCATCCTGTCCCTTTTTAATCAAAGCTTCAGCTTGAGCTTTAGTTTGATCATCAGGTGGATTTGATGATGCAATATTTGCTTTCTATGTCAAAACCTTGGTTTTCTCCAATTTTTTGTGAATGTCTTGTCTGCTGGAACTTCTTGTTTCTAAATTCTGGGTTGCAACTTCCTATGTGGCTGGATATGTCAGGGATTCTCCCTGTAAGACTTTAGGAAAACCATTTCTTCAGTGCCTTTGAAAATTATAGAACTTGTCTAATTTGTCTGGAGCCAAAGTTTGGACTTGCCTCAATACTTCCTAATAAGATCTTGCTCCTCGAAATATCTCATCCTACACAGAATATTCATGCTCGTATATATTTATATTGTAAAGAGCCATGTGATTTCCCACGATCTTCTGGGGATCGTGTTTCTTGAATTCAATATTTACAAGCTTAATGTCCTCTAGGTCTGCGGATTCTACCTTTGAGTGGCTGAAATCTAACAGTGAGAAAGTACCAACCTGCAAAGGAAAGGTGGGGCACACTGTTTTTTGTGTTTCCTTTAGCTCTTTACTGATTCTTCCTAGCACAGTTTGATGTGCTACCTCTCAGCACACCAATCGATCTAGTAGAAACATTGGTAAGGCATGCGGAGGAACAAAACATCCAAAAACCCTTATGTAAGAGAAATATTCCTTAATGTACCAATCTGCTATTTTTTCCAGGTTGGCCATTGTCTTGTCTGAAATCCTGGGAGGTGGGCAACCATATATAGCGATATGCATCGACACCACCACATAGAAAAAATATTTGTCTTTATCCTCCCGTAGCTTGGAGTGATAGAAATGTATTGGTTCAATGTTGGTCAGAGTCCAACTCCAACCCATCAAAGAAAATGGCATCATAAAAAGAATGACATCCATGATGTATGTCAAAATGTAAAATGGGGTAGGTTTCCCTTTGGCTTTCAATGACTGATATTCAGTGATTTACTTGACCAAATTTTCTGATACTATTATGGCCCAATTGAAGGAATACCCCTCTGCTATTCTATGCATGATTGGTACCCATTGTAATAAGAAATGAGAAGAGATTTCCTTCCCCAAAAGTCTACATAACCTCATGGCTACATACATCATGTGAGGTTTTAATGATGCAACATCTACACCATAGGTGTCTGCTCTAAATTTATTAGAACATGAGCACCAATCCTTGATCAATTCAGGTAAGTTCTTTCCATTTTGCACACATTTTTTTTTGTTGAAGTCCGTTAGAAAAGTGGAATTATAAATGTAATTGGGAACTGGGGATAATTTGTACATTACTTGAAAATGCTCTGGTCAGAAGGAACCAACTGCAACAATTTGTGAGTTGTAGATGCTCCTGGTCAAGAGGTCAATGTTCTCCAATGCCCAACCAATCATATCATTATAAGGCACGAGCCTAGGCCGCGTTTTTATTTTATGCAACTATGATTTAACAACATATTTGTATTTTGTAGCCTGGGTTTCAGTCGCCTCGTCGCCCAAATCATCTGGGAAGTTGGTCAATTCATACTATAGAATATCAAATATTTGTGTCTAGGTTTTCATTGTATCTATTGTTATGGGTGAAGTGTCTGAGAAGACCTTTGTGTTCGGATTCGAGATTTCACCAGTCACTTTAGCCATTTTCCTTGGAGCCATGATATCATGAGCTCATAACTCTGTTACATGTTACAAACAATGTGTAAACTTATTATTTTTCTCAAGCTTGTTGTTCTATGAAAAGGAAAATGGGATTCAAAATTCAATATATTTTTCGCCTTAAGATTATCAATTTACTCATACCTTTACTGACAATGTGTTTGTTCACTTTAATGAAAAAGCCAAGTGGTGATCTGTAATCTCATTCGAAATCCTTGCCGTAGATCCATTATTAATGGAATAAATGTTTGGTGGTTCGTGATCGAGAGGTTGCATAGATGAAATTTGAATTTACCCGAATTACGACTCCACGAAAGATTAACATGAGCTAATAATGTTTAACCCATTAACTAGTGATGTTTAACCTTAATTATTTTTGGGATTTTGGACCTTGGGATATCCAATAATAGCTCAAGATATGATCTCTAAAACATGAAATCTTGCAAGGATTAATTATTTTCTAATTGTCTTTAATATTTAATTAACTCTACTTAACGCTTAAGCATTTTAGGAGTTCGGGCTTCGTAAATTTATAATATCATAGAATGACGAATATCTAAACTTCAGATGTGTGAAGCGATTATTTAATTTTTAATTGAAGTTTAGATTTTAGGTTTTTATTGTTCATGTGTCGACAAAATTAACTTTATTACCATTTCGACAGGCCACTACTAGTAATGATGTATCAAAGATTAGAGGGGTACACGTGTATTGTGACTAGGATTTCTCAAACACTTTTCGGATATTGGGACTTTGGAGTTGCTACATGATGAAATGCCTGAAGTGAGAAACTTTGAAACCCGAAAATACGAAGCAATCTCTAGAGGCTTGACCCTTATAACAACCAGGTGGCTCCAAAACGTTCAGTAAAAGGGGAAATGTTTGATCGATGGGAAAAATCAATCGACGACGGACCTTGTCTGTGTCTTAAGGCTTAAAAGCGGAAAGATTTATTTTTTGGAAAACAACTTCTAAGTTAAAGTGAAAGGATAGGACAAATATTTAAGCTTATAATTTTAAAAGTGTTCCAACATTCTCAAATGATGATTAAAATTTCTACATGTCAAAGAGCTCGACAAGATCTTTCCAACACAACTTGAATGGGATGAAATGGACGTTGTATGAGAAAGTTATCGCGTTCTGAAGTTTTGGAAAAACAAGGAAAATTATTAATAGGGGTGACATGTGGAATCATCACAGGCTGACACATGGCAGAACAAATGAGACATGTGGTTGTATATATGTGACATGGCATGATGACTAGACCGTACGAATGGTGACATGTCATGCTAACTAGGTGTACAGATGATGATGTGGCATGTTGACTTGGAATATGGATGTTGACCTAGAAGGATAGGTGGCATTGTACGAACATTGACATGGAAGTATGAAAGGATGGCGTGGTAGTGTAAGTGGAAGTATGACATGGTGACATGGCAGTGATGTGTGGTTGACATGGCGTTGTTGTATGCGATGACTGGGAAGTGATGTGGTCGTCATGTGGGTAAATCAGAGGCCTCCATGTGGCATCTTGATTTGTCCCAAAAGGGCCTTATCAATGTGGACTGGTCAGTATAAGGAATCGATCCTCTAACCTATATGCCAATAGCCAAACAACTTACCACTATACCACTAGTAAATCTTGACATGGTTAGCCAATGATTATCAATTTAAAGTCATCGGTTATAAAAAATCTTCCAAAAAGTGGAGGTTTGTGAGTTTGACCTTGCAACCTATGCCCATACAACCCACGCAAAAAAGATTGCGCCAAGTTATGCCTTTTTTTATCCATACCGTATATTTTATTTTTAAATTTGTAACATTTGGTATATTATACATCCCATACATTCTGACCGATGCTCCAATAGTGGATTGAACCTATAACCTATTGTATTATATATACAATGTTTTACCATTACATTGTAGGGAGGCTTTGGGTAAGGATTCAACCCAAACAATTTTTAAGTGTTGGTTTTTTTTGTAAAGTGGGAAAATGGAGCATTTCTGAGCATTTTTGAGATTAGGAAGAGAAGGGAAAGTTGTTCCCAAGCCTATTCTAATCTTCCTAAAGAGGCCAAGGATGGTTTTTGAGCAATTTGGATTCCATTTGATGTAATTTGAGAATTTTGAAATCATTAATGGAGCAGTCACTCATTGGAAGTGGACACAGAGACATAGCCCAAGAGGAGTGAATTCCAATATCAACTTGTGTTCAGTTTGTATTTATTATTGTTATGTATTTCTTCAATTCAGCAATTTCTTTTGTGTATGAGTTTTTAAATTGAGCTAACTTAATTCACACATTTATAATTTGCAATCAAGTCAATGGATTTACGGATCATCCAGACCTACAACAACCATTCAAGATTGAGAAAGATGCTTTAGATTATTCCATCGGTCCAGTCCTCACTCAACATGGACATCTGATGGCCTATCATAGTGAAATACTATCTGGTGTTGTTCACGAATACCCCACCTATGAAAAAGAGATGTACTCCATTTTGTAGGAATTTCAACAGTGGAAGAATTACATTCTAGGAAAGGATATGATCATCCACACTAATCACAAGCCTCTGCAATTCATGCAGACACAAGTAACATTATAGAATGGTTTCCATCATAAGTGGTTTAAATTCCTACAACAATTCCAGTTAAACATAAAGTACAAAAAGGGAAACACCAACCATCTTGAAAATTTCCTCAATCAACCCCTAGTTGTGTTGATAACCACAATATGGGCCTGAGGCCTCTGGGTCACTACAATCATAAGACACTGACTCCTACTTTGCTACTACCTATCATACATTGAGCACAAGAAAACCAATTCTATAATTTCATATCCAAGATGGATTTCTATGACATCTAAGCCATATATGTGTTCCTTCAAGTGAGTGTGCAAAGTTGATATGGGAATCTCATTACATTTGGGCAGCAAGGCACTTTGGCATGGAAAAAGTAGAGGAAGTACTGCAAAATAATTTTTATTGGTCGAATATTTGACAAGATGCCAACAAGTATATGAGATCCTACACTACTTACACTATTACCAAACCTACCATTAAGAAATTGGGGCTATACACCCCCCTACCTAATCCTAAGAGGCATTAGGAGTCCATCAACATGGATTACATGTTTGGTCTAACTTCAACCAATCATGGTAATGATTTTTTCTTCATGGTCATTGATCGATTCTTTAAGATGAAAATTTTTCCACCCTAGAAGAAGAGCATCATATTCGAGGCCACTGCTAAGCTCTTCTTTGAGTGTGTATGGGTTCATTTTGAGCTCCCATAGTCCATTATTTCAAATTGAGATAGTAGGTTCCTAAGTAATTTATGGTCCAGCCTATGGTCAATGATGGACACCAAGCTAACCAAATCGACTACCTTCCACCCACAGACTGATGGAAAAACATAGCTAGTCAACAAGATGATTATTCGGATCCTAATGATGTACAATAGCAAACATCCATGCACATGGGATGATATTCTTCCTTATGTTCAAAATAGCTACAAAATATCCCTCCATAGCTCTATTGGCCATAGATCCATTCAGGTGTTCTTGGGGTTCCATCCATTGTCTCCCATGGATGTAGCTCTACCCATTACAGTTGCACATGAAGAGTCCTCCCATGCTCAAACTGAGGTTGATCAAACAACCAAATTTGGTGAACTAATCCAGCACATCCAAAAACAAGTTTAGGATACTCTACAGAAATTCAAAGCCATGTACAAGTAGTTCCACAATCAGCATTAGGTACCACAAAAGTTTCATGTGGGAGATACGGTATGGTTGAATTTGCAGAAAGAAAACCTCAAAGGACCCTATCGAAATCTCCACCCACTTAGATATGGGACTTACACCATCACCAAGGCTGTGAGTGAGAATGATTTTGAATTAAGTATTTCCCCTTTCCTTGGCTTGGAACCTGTATTTAATTTGGAACTACTTCTACCATATTTTCCACCTCTCTTGGACACTTTGGATGTGGCCAAGCACTTGGACCCTAAATAACTCAATCTTGAATTAATTGAGCATGCAACAATGGATCAAATTATGGACACCAATATGAAGTGAAGCCTCCAGTAGGATGTCCAACTCTATTGGGTCGTCAAAGTAGGGAAACTTTTTCACTAGGGAAAGTGGCTCATCACGAGTTAGATTCAATAGAAGTTCCCCCATCTAATGGAGGAACTTATCACGATGGGGACCATTTATCCCTAATGGAGGAGGACTGATCTAGGTGGATACTGGTGGCCACCCACCTATTCCACTAATTCATAATGGTTTCACATCCTACTAGTTTTTTTATAGTTTTTTGGGTCCCAAACATTTGGGGTCGTTTTGAGTCCCTAAATGAGGTTTTTCTGACGTGGCAGTGTTGAAGGCTTATACTAGGCCATTTGGAACGTATATTTCTCATTCATACCTTTCCAACGGGCTACCGATCTCCCCAAACAAATATCGTATGCAAAAGTAACACCCTCGGGAAGTTGATGTATCAATTAACCACATTAGGGCCGACAAACCATTTGGTGTTTCATCTTCTAGGGTTAGTTTTTTGGATGTTTAGGGTTTTCTCATTCACGATTTATGTTAAAATGTATTTTCAGCCTCTTTGTAATCAACTTCTTGAAAATGACCATAGCCAACACATCTCTTTCTTCAGGAATAAGCTACCACCATTCTAGCTAGTTTGTATGCTTTACATTTTACAGTCTTTTGTATTCCATTTATAAATAGAATGTAATTTAACCATATTACTATGTTTATTGCAATATATATGTTTGTTTCCTTATTACATATCTACATTCATTTCATTCTCAATATAATTTGGATCATATCACCTACAATTTTCTTACCCCTTTTTTTGAGGTTACCTCCTACAGGGTCCACAAATCGATACATTCATATGTATCATTTTAACCCATACATAAATCATATCTAATATGTACATAATTTTTATGATTCATTTAAATCAAAATTCCCACCATCAAAACAAGAGGGTGGCCTCGGCTAACTCCATCAAAAAATCCCCACGAGGTATGAAAGACCAAGTCAGGCATAATAGAGATCCTTGAATTCTTAACTTTGGGATAAACCATAAATTCCTTAAATATCTTGATAATAAGACTTTTTGTAAATTTCAAAGGAATATCTTCATTCTTTAAAATACTTGAGTTGTGAACCAACCATAAACCAAACACCATAATGCATGGAAATCCTTCAAACTGCTTCACTCATTTGTCCACTATCCAGTTCTTTAAGAAATCCTCTATCCTCCCTTTCAACTAGGAGGACTTCTGATTGAATTATTCCTTTACAATCCTCAAAACCCACACTATATAAGGACAATAAATTAAAATGTGAGATGAATATTCCTCATTGATTTTACACATCACACAAATGTTTGGGCCAAGCCATCCCCTTTCTACTCCATTGTCCCAAGTCAAAATCTTATTGTTTATCGCATGCCATAATGAACTCCATTGTCCCAAGTCAAAATCTTATTGTTTATCGCATGCCATAATGAAATTTTTCTCTTTGGAGGGTCATTTATCTTCCATAGGATACCCCACGACCATTGTTTTTCACCCTTGAATTGTGCCTCCATACATGTCTAGTATCATAGTTTATCTCTAAATTCCCCTATACCTGAGTTTTTAGACCAACAGAGGGCATCCTCCTCCTCCTCTTACAAATTTATATAGTTAGGGACTAAATTTCTAATATACTAATACCATTTGTATACTTCAATGCTTACCATCCCTAAGGATTCCACTGACTTCACCTTACCTCCCTTTTGCTTGGGGTGATTGGAATTTTCCATCTTCTAGAGAGAAAATACCATCTAAGTAAAGGTCTTATAGGAGGGTATCCAAAAGCCAAAAATAATTATTTTCCCCCACCCAAGGGTCTTCCCCGTCTCTAACATTCCTTCCATTTTCAATCCTATACATTTCTCACTACCCTAGTAGTGTAAAATCATATACTAATTCTTTCCAGACTATGGATCCTTTGAAATACTTTCACTACTACCTAAACCAATATTCAACTAACATGCCCTACATGTACCTTGATTCCATGACCCTTTCCCACAAGGAGTCATTACGGGTAAGCCTCCATAGACTTCTTGTAGGTAGGGACTCATAGACTAAGAAAATATTTTTAAACTCCCAT
>CBVK0100635653.1:0-11316 GCA_900067695.1 Picea abies | reverse complement strand
TATATATATATATATATATATATATATATATATATATATAATAACCTTTGTTGTGGATGCATGTTCCTCTTCCAGATTCCATTAGAATAATTCTTCAAAACAATAAATATGGCCGCACCATCTCGTATTGGATGCAACACCTCATGTTGTTGCAATTCCGAATGCTGCATCTCCAGAGGTAAGCAATGAAAAGGTACATACTCCTTACACTTTGCATATCATTTAAATGACAATAATAATAATAAATAAATAAATAGAAATATTATATATATTTATATAAAATTTGTTGTGGATGCAGGTTCCTCTTCAAGAATTTATTAGAATAATGTTTCAACGCAATAAAGATGGCCACAATATATCATATTGGATGCAACAGACTGTGTTGCTGCAACTCCAGATGCTACAACTGCAAATGCTACATTTTCTCCCCTTGAAATACATTGTTTCACTCTGTATTTTCTTATGTTTCCCGATGTATTTTGGTTGCACATAAATGCAATATATGCTATTTTAATTTTTATTTCAGATTCAGAGTTAATATTGAAATTTCATTGGAAATAGATTTGGGGAATATCTAGTTTTGAGGTGAAAATTTTGAATTTGTTTTAAGATCAAAGTTAACCAAGTTTCCACACTTGGGCTATCTTTGGGTTTGACTATGAGCTCTTTCTCATTTATCTTAGATATGTCTCACTCCATTGTGTCAAGTTTAGTAATGCACAAAGTTATCGAGCCAACAAATTGGATCTTGTTGCATTGCGTCAGGAGAGAGTCCACAACAAGCGTAGTGAAATGAAGATACTAGGTAGGTACACACTAGGTGGGTTTATAGGCACCATGCTCATGGTATACATGTTTCTCCACCTATAGGTCCAACCATTCTTGAGGGTTCTCCATTTCCAATGGAATCTTGTAGAGTTTAAGGTACTAGGGATGCTTGTAGAGGCGATAAAATCCCAAAAAATAGTGGCCATAATGGAAAATAATGCCCCTATTGGGAGATGCAGCAAATTATACAATGAATAAACCTTCTGCATATATATAGACATAACCTTCCTTCAATAAAATGGGATTATAGATTTGAAAATTTTAGTTGTGTAGATCCACCAATCTACTAGGCCACAAGATAATAAAATGAGGAATGAGTCCATAATTTTGGTAGAGTTAGTGTTGATGCTTGATTTTATTAGCCACATCAATTTTGGGAATAGAGGAAGTATTTTCCACATAAAAGAGACTAGGAGGACATTATCCAAAACCATGTAGTCTTAAAAATGATATAAATTCATTAAAGGACATCTTGACATTTATAGAAATCACACAAGGGTTGTGAGCAAATGACGACAAGGTGGTTCTATCTAGGTTCAAACACCTCAGACCTGAAATAAGTGATCAAAATATGTGGGAGTAAGGATCCATGGGAGTCGAGATATGTTGTAGGAAACACCTCCTTGGGTTTCATACCAGTGCCTGAAACGCATCAAAACACAAAAATGGGTATGAAACATTGTTGAAACACCACTGGTCATACCGTATGAGGTTTCCTGATTTGGAAACACCATATGGTATGATCATCGACATTTTTGCGGTGCTTTGACCCATACAAAAACCATTTCAGTGGAATTTTGTTGGTTTGCGGACCTGTCCAAGTGGCCAAGAGGACCATGGGTCCCTTAGGTGGAAAAAATCCCTTCATTAACCACTAATAAATATTTTAAATCTGTCCAACTATCATCACCATTTTATCCACCCTATTAATTAATGGTAATGTTAAATCATTAAAGATAATGTGTTATTTAACACACACACACACAACGTTTCCTCCGACTTTTCCATTTTTGGAGGGTCACATTTCCTGATGTCCTTGTTTCAAAAACAACTAGATGTTTCCCCGTTTCGTGCAATTTTGGAGTGGATTATTGAACTTGCAAGGGTGTAATAATCACATAAGAGAATTCATATAACAATTAAGGAAGAAATCGTAGATGTGGAGGTGAGTAGATAAGGTCACATCTATTGAGGAGGCCTTTGGAGGATGGAATAAAGGGGAAGGGTTTTAGTGGTAGGTAGGGTTTTTGGTTGAGTGTTAGAGGATGTGAGAATGAAGGGTTTGGTCAATGGTTTCAAGGATACAAATAAGGATGAGGTTCATGGATTAGGAAGAAGAATAAGTATATTCATGTTTGCAATGGTCAAAGGAAGATTGTTGTGGCTCATGATTGTATCCTTGAAGGATTAGAGATGTTGCGGGAATGAGCTTTATATATTTCCGTGTATAGAATCCTCTAGCCTCTAAAATGTTTCCTTGGATAGGGAAGCCTTAGAGCATGGTTATCTCTAGTAAGATCAAAATTTGTCCTCCCAATGAAGGTATTTTCTTCTTTTATTTTTACAAATTTGAAAAAACATGAGTTTTCTATTTGAAAAAACATGAGTTTTTTATTTGAAAAAAAAATACAATATTCTACATAACTTTTCAAATTTCCCTCCAAACATTTGTTGAACATCTCATTCTTATAATTTTTCTATGAATGATAAGTATGCAGTTGAGATTTTGAAGGGTAAGTATGCAGGTGGAAATCACGTTTTTTGCGCCATCCTATTTATCAATATTGTTGTCAATGTTCATTGAATCAATTGCTAACTCCAACCAACATTCTACTTCTCCAAGCCCCCTGAATAGGTCTTTGTGAACATTGAATATTGGAAAAAAATGTTAAAGAGAATACAATATGCCACATCAACTTACAATCAATAATATATAAAAACAATATTATTAAATGAATAATAGTTGTTTCCACCATTATTTGTCCTTGGAATTTGAATTTAAGTATACAAGACAATGAAGGAAAATTTCATGATGCAAGAGAAGCAAATGATTTATACCTTGTCGGGAATGCATTGTGGATCATGGATGTGACTGCCCTTAAAACCTTCATTTGTCAAAGACAATAAAAAGTTATATGACTAAATAATAAATAAACATCTATGAGCTTGCATTTGTCAAGGAGGATAAAATATTATATGACCATGAATAATAATTAAACATGTATGACACTCTAGAAATACTAAAGGGGAATACCTCATGAATGAACTCCTCTTAGTTTCAAGAATAATTTATTCTCTATTAAATAGGGCCAACCACGTGAAGGTGGAAGCTCATTTGGCCCCTCCGTCCCTCACATCACTCTCAATTCCCCATACCCAATCGTGCATAACAAGTAGTAAAACAAGAATTAAAGGTAAATGAATGAAGAAAGGTACATGCATATAGAACATATAAGGTTCACGTGAAACTAGCAAAACAAAAAGTTGTATAGTCAACGATTTATATTAATTAAATTTGTCTTGAAAATATGTACAATCACTTCTTTTTATGTTTATTTTTTTGATAAAATTCACGAGTAAATCATCAACACATTCATCTTGATCCTGATATTCATCTATTGGACCCTATTCTTCTGTTGGAAGGTGATGATTCATATAAAAAATTGTATTACTTCTAGTAGCATGATGTGGATGTTGATGCACTGCAAGAGCATCCACTATAATAACAAAAAACATTAAAAGGACATGGTTAGTTATTATTCATAGCAATGTTTCATTAATACAAATATCATTACTATGTTTTTTACCTGGAGGATTAGTCGATACCATTGGTTGGATTGTCATCGGTTCCTCTCCTCTCCGAGCATCCTCATCTACATGCTCTTCCATTGAAACAAGAAACATTATAAGCACACCATATGCAAGTAAATATTTATAATCATCATATTATACATTTTATTTTAAATACATGCATACCATGATGGGTCTGCAAACCACTTAATCATGGGGTTGTTGTACACCACTATCGAATGAGCCTATGTTTCTTTCCTACTTAAAATAAATAAACACATTAATTGATGGGTTAAATCAATCTTCGATATATTTGACAAGTAATTAACAACTACAATCTTTTCATTTTTTTTACCAACTCGTTAAAAGGTAGATTGTTTCCATCCCTTCCTTTGTCGATTTTCTACCACTACTTGAAGGATGAACTTGAAGCTGAGAATCAAGTATTATTCAGTGGAGGAAATGTTGAATGTATCCCCCTGCATGGCATGGCATAAGATCATGATTTTTTCTTATTGGCTGCAATTAAATAAAATTTGCAGGATGATATGTATAATATGAGTAAAATATTTGGTACTTACAATTGGAGCTTTTAATCTTAGGTAACCACCTTGGCCAAGTTTGTGCTGCCCATGTTTTTCTAGTATTTCCTTGGTTTCTTTTGACGTGTCTGGGAGCCTATGAAAAGTTTCAAGTATGTAAAAAAATATTGCTATTTTTTTTGTAGAACTAAAGAAAATTCAACATATTCAATTCAAAATATCATATATTACTTTCCAAGGCCAGGTGGTGTCTTCCCTTCGTTTCTCAATGCACTCTCCTTTGTGTTCTCTTGTATATTCTTCCATTCCCTCTCGGGAATGGCTAGATGGCGACCATACTTAGGTTTCTTTTTCAATTGAACCCTATATTGATCTCTGACATATTTCAAATATGTACCATCCCTTGAGGTGATTTCAGACTTGTTGAATGAACACCAAACATGTCAACCATATGGTTTATAAGATTTTTTTTCAAATATTTATTCTAGGCATTCCACCGTGTGCGAATGGTAGGTCCAAAAATCTCTAAATATCTTTCGTGCAAGGTCCTATAAAAAATGTTGTTTCCTGCAAAATGATATGATAATTAGATTAAAATAATATGAAATATGTAGGTTTCAATCAAATGATAAGAACTATTTAACATATTAAAAAATACTTGGGATTTGTTGTATCTTCAAGGGAACCAAGTTTTCTTCCACCAAAAAGATGATGGAGAGTGTTACTGAGCTTTGAACACGTGATACCCCAAGATAACAATGCTTTGTCTGCATAGAACCAATATCTTCATGAGATTCTCCTTGTAGACCATCATGTGCATGGTCTAGCGTGTGCGATGGGGGCATCTCATGGCCCTAGGAGTTTCAGTCCTCTAAGCCACAAACAAAGAGGAAAATATCCTCGTAGGTATGTGGCTTGTGATAGGAAGTTTTGGGGTTTGTGCATCACTTCCAACAACAACGTTCTCATGACCAGGTTGTCCCGTTAGATCCAAATGCATGTAGAAAGAAAACTTTATAACATTACTCATATAAGGATATTAGATAAAATCTCGTAAATCAATATATGTTAGAAAACGTTTTTTTTTTTTTTAAATTGCACTTACCCCAAATTGTTCTATATCATGCCTTAAAATTTTCATCCTTTCTTTTCCCTCCTTTGTAAGTGGCTTAGACCTAGTCAATTCAATGAATTCTCTATTTGCCTTTCCCAACGCCTTTCAAACTATTTCCATTGGGTTGATGGAATCATATATTTCATCCCACACATCATTGTGCTCTGACGACATGCTCGTCCACATCAACAAATAAACATGTTAATTCAATTCTTGTAAGTAATAATTGATATGAAAATCATTGTTATGCATGTTGCGAGCTATCCGGTGCCTTCTCACGATCACCTTGCCACACTATGATATACATGACAATTTAGAATGTTAGAAAATAATCTAAGAAGCATGAGATATTAAAATATATGTTAAAGATATAAAAAGGAAAACATTAATTACATGTTTGGTATACTGGTAGAAGATATTTACCCCCATAATAACAATGCTTCTATCGATTCGATTCAAATTGTAATTGACCAACAACTCTTCCCATGCAACTACTGTTTTCACTTCACATATGAAAATTCAATTTGCTTCACACCTGTCAAATATACAATTGGTTTTATTTCTTGTTTTCTCGGGTCTTGTACTGTTAATAAGCCCTACATATTCCCCGACACCTTTTGCCTTCCATCAATATGCATTGTCACTCCTTTATTGTGATCGTTGTATTTTATTTGTATATAATTTACAGTGACTTCATATCTCTGCATACTTGGCATATATCAGACCAACCTCAATCACTATCCATAGTTGTAGCATGGTCCAACATACTCCATCAGTCAACAAGTCCTCCATATTTCACCTTTATGCCATCCATGGAGAATATACCCAGACCATGTATGTACGACGAAGAAATGCAATAAATCCTCTCAATGACACATAAGTCAGTGTCCAATTGAGAAAGTTCATTGGGTACCCATCATCTCACTGGGTGTTTGTACCTCAAAGGAACCTCGACATCACCTATGATCTCATCGTCATAAGAACATGAACCTCCTTCAGTAAGAAAAAATTCCATGCACCTACAGAATTTTATTCTGACCTTTTCACCTCTAGTTGATCTCGTGTTGTTAGATATGTTGGATGTAACATTTTCCTCCTTTCTTCCAAAAATTACCTCACTTGAGAATGATAGGTCTGAAAGGTACCTGTTCGGTTGTACCTAAACTCCATCGAATGAGAAAAAGTAGTTAACAAGCTGGGATAATTAATGGAAAATGAATAATTTGACACTATCTTTCTAATGCCAAAGCCAAATGATGTCATATTTTGACCCAATACATAATTCATATTTCTATTGTTGTTTTAAAATGGCCCAGTTTTGGATTATAGAGGACCTTTGACTCATATATGGAGGAAAGAATGTAATTCAAGAAATTCATTTTCTGGTATTTGTATAACATTCTTTCTAGAGAGTTTGAAAGTCGAGGAAACAACCCAAAAAATGATGTGAGAATTTGTCCCCCAAACAATGATAATAATGTCTAAAATGTATCAACTATGGATAAATATTGTATATTCTATCATGGAAATATTTGACAAAATATACTTGAGATGAATAGATAAGGCTTTTTATCAAAAGCACGTGGGAAGCATTGAACAACATAATTTGCCTCTAGTTTGTAATCAACTCAAGCTCACCCCACATTGGGAATAAAATCGAAGAAATATTGGTTAATTCCTAGCCCAAAGATTATTTCCTAAGGGGTGTTTTCTATCCTAGAGCAATATAGGCCTTAAGAAAATTCATGTGGCTTTGTAAAAATCACATAAGAAACCATCAAACCTAGGCACTTTATCATCATACATCTCATCTAGAGTTGTAATCAAGTCATCCGTAGATAAGCCATGATCACATGCATGATTTTGTTCCTGCATAATATTAACTGGAACAACATTGATTCAATGTTGCATGGGTACCTCTCTTTATTTTGGAAGTCCTAAGATTGAAAAGTCATCAAATAATGAGCTAGAAATACCCATTCGATCATTTACCTAGCCATTCAAATTCTTGAGAAAAACTATTTTTTGACTAGCTTATTTAATTTCAAGGACCTTAATGAAGGCCTTAGTGGGCCAATCTCTCAAATTGAGCCAATGCAAATGAGATTGAAATTGAGCATTTCTATCCTGCTAGATTTCATCCAAACTCAATATATTGTAAATCTTAGTGCACATATTTTCTTTTATTCATCAAAAGGGGTGAATTGAAGGGCCTTAGAAACATATTGAAGTTCCTCCCGATTGATTCAAATCTAGTTACAACAAATGTTGCAAGTTATCACCCATGTAGAAAGGCCATAGTTCACCAGACACATCCTCCCACTAGGTAATCCACCCATCCATCTTCAATATGGGATCTAGGTAAAAGGTTCTAGAAATTTTTAATACAAGCAAGTCAACTAAGGAAATTTCAAGTGAGAACCACTCATTATATAACACATTTTATGCATACACATTTATTTTCCCCTCCAAGAAATATAAAAATTGAATGGGCCTATGATTAGACAAACTGGTGATGCCATCAATCCATACAATACAACCACAATACGAATCCAAGGAGGAAGTGTTCTATTTTTATGACATTTCTTGGAATTAATATTTTATATGTCAAAGTCTTAAAATTAAAAATCATTGTGTTGTAACATATATGATATAATATAAAATACATTTGGATTTGACTACAAAAGAGTATTATGATGCCAAGGGTGGAGAAAATGGTTTATATAAATGTTTTTACTTGACTTGTTTCTTGTCAACGCAAATTCCCCTTTGGGATATTGTAAATGTATTTATACATTTAAGATATTTCTAATATTTAATTCTTAAAATGTAAAACTTCACATAGAAGCCAAATATCCACCTATGGCTCTTATTTCCCATTGTCATTTTGCTTTGGAGAAAATGGTTTATATAAATGTTTTTACTTGGCTTGTTGCTTGTCAACACAAATTCCCCTTTGGGATATTGTAAATGTATTTATACATTTAAGAGATTTCTAATATTTAATTCTTAAAATGTAAAACTTCATATAGAAGCCAAATATCCACCTTTGGCTCTTATTTCCCATTGTCATTTTGCTTTCGCGTCACCTTGAATGATGTTTTTTGGAATTTTGTAAACCATACATTTTTGTACCTTTTTAAACGATACATTCTTAGTTTCCATGTTTAGGGGGTTACTTAAATTATTCATAGTAAACCACATACATTTAACAAGAATATGGAGATCATAATTTGTTATGATTATGAGAATAGAGGTCACTATGAAACACATAATCTAAAGATAAATAATTGGAAAATAGTGTTGAATGAATACAAGAACCTAGTCATGGAAAATGTAGCATAGCCACCCAAAATATATACAACACTAGAAAACTAACAAGTTGATTGTTACTCCACTATGATCAAACTTCAAGGTAATATTTCTAACCTAATTGTTTTTCTCAATTACTATAGATCTAATTATGTAGTTCATTGCTGCCATATTATAGTCATAAGTTTGATAGAGTTATCTTACAACAATCACCATTTTTTTAACCAATTCAAGTTGACCTTGACATTAAAGAACCACTCGCTCTATGTCACAACTCCATGTTCAATTGGCATTGGATATCCTACTAAATAAAGGGATGTAAACAATCCTTTAATAGACATGTTCAAGGGGTGCCTTAACTTATTCATAGTAAACCACACATATTTAACAAGAAGATGGAGATCATGATTTGTTATGATTATGAGAATAAAGGTCACTATGCAATACATAGTCTAAAGATAAATAATTGGAAAATAGTCATGAATGCATACAAGAACTTAGTTGTGGAAAATGTAGCATAGCCACCCAAAATATATACAACACTATAAAACTAACAAGATGATTGTTAGTCCACTATGATCAAGGTTTAAGGTAATATTTCCAACCTACTTTTTTTTCTCAATTACTATGGATCTAATTATGTAGTTCATTTCTGCCACATTAAAGTCATAAATTTGATAGAGTTATGTTACAACAATCATCATTTTTTTAACCAACTCAAGTTGACCTCGACATTATAGCACCATTCTTTCTATGCCACAACTCCATGTTCAATTGGCATTGGATATCCTACTAAAGAAAGGGATGTAAATCATCCCTTCATAGACATGTTGAGGAGGTGACTTAGCTTATTCATAGTAAACCGCACACATTTAACAAGAAGATGGAAATGATAATTTGTTATGATTATGAGAATATAGGTCACTATGCAAGACAAACTCTAAAGAGAAATAATTGGGAAAAAATGTTGAATGCATACAAGAACCTAGTTGTGGAAAATGTAGCATAGCCACCCGAAATATATACAACATTATAAAACTAACAAGTTGATTGTTATTCCACTATGATCAAGGTTCAAGGTAATATTTCCAACCTACTTGTTTTGATTTTTATAAATCTAGGAGCTAATCATAACTTTATAGAGCCTAGGGTAGTAACTGTTTGCAATCTTAAGATAAAATTGGATGACCATCTATGGGAGGTGTTAACACCTTAAAATGCACTCCCATTTTTGTAATAAGTTATTGTAAAGATACACTACTATTGTAAAAGTAAAGTATAATGTTTTTTTTGGATATTGTATCACACTACTATTACTCACATTATTTATCATGGAATTTTATGTTCCATGAATGTTTCAAGGTCCAATTGTTTCATGGGCATAGCCTTCCTTTTACAATTACTTGAATTATTTTTCTAAAGTTTGTTGAAATACTGCGAAGTTCATCATATCACTTATGTCCTTATTTTTCCTTTAGTTGATCATAAATTAGAGAAGGAAGAGACACTATGAGGGAATTTTGGGGCATCCTTAGGCATAGTGATTTTTTAGTCTTTCACAAATACACGTTTCCTATCAAAGTTTTTCTTTATTAACCGCTATCATCTTACCATTCCTTTTGCTTCTTTGCAGGACCTCAAATGCTTTGTGTTCTCTCTCATTGGTCTAAAATTTAAAATTAATCCTATCTAGACATAAATGGTTGCACATACATGCATATGCATATTATATGATTTTAAGATAGTAAAATGGTTGCACATACATGCATATGCATATTATATGATTTTAAGATAGTACTGGACCATAGTTTCAAAATAGTACTAGACTGTCCAATTATTGAAATTGCACCAAGTTTCCCCAATGACCAGGTGATCATTGGATCATTGTCTCTCCTCTGTGTCTTTCTTGTTTGTCACCATGTAATCTCACTGACCTAAGATCTAGATATTGTGGAGTTACTTCCAGAGGAATCACTCATCTCCGGGATTGATTTGGAAATTCATTTCAAACTCTTATTTTTAGCCATTAGCTAAATTATTCAAATGACCCATATTTATCCTAAAACCTCGAAGATTTATTTATTCAATATCTAGATCGTTTCAATTATAGGTACCAAAAAAAAACAATTACCTTCTCCTTAACTCATACCCCAAGTATTATTGGTTGGTTAAATGGTAAAGTGTGAGGGTTTAATTTAATTTGTAGTGATAAAGTGTGAGGAAAAAAATGGATAACCAAATATATATCGTCCTTTAAAAATATCCAAAAACACTCGAAGACAAAATAAAAAATAAAATATAATTCAAATCCTACCACATGCTCCCTCGATATTTCATGGTGTAAGGACCACTCTCAAGTGCCCAGTCGAAATGGATATGATCCTTGTGTTTACCCTTCCCGCTCTAATCCCATAGATTCAACTCAAACAATGCCATGACATTAATGCCTTCATTGGCAAAAGAAATAAAAATGGAAACGTACAAGGAATTGTCCTCTGCATTCTTCCCATCCGGATAAAAATATATCTCCCATTGATACCCTCCTACGGTAAACATGTCACTCGTTATGTATTTCGCCACCCCCATGACCTTGGCAAGAGAATAGCCATGGATCAAAAAATGGTGGGAACCATTTGTTGGGTGTGTGTTATATTATTTGCATGTGTGTGTGTGTGTGTGGGTGTGGTTTTTGCTATTTTTAGCGGATTTTGCTATTTTTAGCTGATTTGT
>CBVK0100635652.1:0-11316 GCA_900067695.1 Picea abies | reverse complement strand
CGAGATCTACACTCTTTCCCTACACGACGCTCTTCCGATCTCACCATGTCCTATTTTCCACCAGGGAGTAGGAACTCTGAAAAATACCCGCAAGGAAAACATATGACGTGCAATGATGGAATCCCATCTATTGCAAGGGACATGTGTACATTGGACATATGACAACTTTAAGAGAGGCACTGTTCCCTACCTGGGATCATCATTTTAGAAACACCTGTAGCGATTTGCAGTCACCCGCCATATGTACGTTATAGAAAATGATCACGCGAGAGAATCAAGGCCATTACAATGGGTGGTAGGAGTCTGACATAGCACTTGATATACCATATACCGTCTCAAAGGAAAGTGTCGACACATCATCCTCTAATGACAAGATCTTTTTGATGACCGAACCATCGTGGCAAATACGAGAGGTTATGATGCAACTGAGTATAGCCAGTTTCTATTTTTAGCAAAGTTCCATACAAAGAGTCATCTAGTAGAGGATAGTCAGAGCCTAATCTATAGGGATATTAGTTAGAAATCAAGGTAGCCTAAGAGGCACACCCTGGTCTATATATTTCTTCTTTTCAATGTAAGTCAGGTTGATTGGCAAAATAGTGTATACAGTGACTATTGAATGTATCTTTTGAGCTCGATTGAAACTTAATGAAAAGGTCCTGAAGCGTTGATGAAAATATTATAATGGTGGTATTTTGATGTATTGTATTCTCTCTTTTCATACGTGCTTTCATGTGTTCTTTATATTCATATATGTATTTTTGTCTAAATAGGAACATGATTCAAATCTAGAATTCACTGCGCAGTGCTCTAGATTTGTGCCATTTAGACGACTGTGTTTCTTCTAAAAGTGAACTTCGAATTCATCCCCTCCGGTGCTCCGAGTTTCTTTATGTGTTTTTCTTCCATCACACACAATGTTTTTAAACTGAAATATTATTGCTTATTTATCTTTTATCCTCTCAAGTTCAATCACTATGTCATTTTTTTCTACTGTTCTTATAAATTGATTCCATAGCTCGAGGTCTTGATTTGTTTCACCAAGAGAACCATAAATATTGTATAAAAGTGTTAAATCTAGCCAATATTTTTATAGGTGAATCCTCCTGCAGAAAAGTGGATTCCCTCTTGGTATATATGCCCCTTAAACCAAGACAGAAAGGGTGCTATCATTGGTCACTGACATCCTTTTAGATCTAATTAAGCTAATGAATGAAGAGGAAGAAGAAAAGTGTACCTTTTTAAATGGAGTTTTTCCTCACAAAGTCCAAGTTGAACTTCAATCCCAAGCTCCTCTATAGGTCCTGTAGAACAAACATAGATACAACAAGATTCCTATTCTACTGAGATAGATTCAAATACAGATCTATCTACTGAAGACGAGTTCATGTGGAACAAACATAAACTTGAAAGAAATAGGTCAAGAATGTATGTATATTAATGAGAAGAAATGAAGAGTACTTACAATCCTCTAATGAAGGTGCAACAACTTATTGCAGCTCTCTGTGTCCAACCCCTTTGCTCAAGTAATCTACATTTATTATGCTTCAATGGCATCTCACTTATGGGATCATAAGTTAGGTTCTTCTCTCAAACTCTATCCTGTACTGTATGTTGCCTATGAGATCATAGGTTTCATACTTCCAATCTTTTCATGTCCCTTTCACCATGAGGAGGCCTCCTTAAATAAGCTTGGAGAGGCTCAACCACTTGAGATATATTTGGCATAAGTTGAGGATTCCTCTCCTTCAGTTGTGGATCTTTCCTAATATCATTCCTTGAACTCATATTCAAATCCAACCAACCTTAGAGATTGAGGGGATTCTTCCCTCATTTATCTCAACAAACCAAATTTCACTCAGGAAGGGTAGCGCTCCCCCAAAAGGGTGCACAAAGTGTTTCAATGCTCCCCCAAAGAAGGCTAGGGAGTGTTGACGCTCCTTGACAGTGGGTAGGGGAGAATTGCCTTTAGAAAATAATTTCTAAGTAGTTTTTTTAGTGGCAAAAGGCTTGTACTCCTTATCAAGTCACTATTAATTTTGAATGTTTTTGCGATGAAGTAGAGATGAAGTTTCGTCGACATAGGGTCATTTTTGTGACGAAGATTTTTTTTTTTTCATCGGAATCCATTCATCGGTCTAGCAGCCACACATGGATATACACCAGTCTAGTGACCAGGAAAATAATCCTATTCACAATAGGGAAAAGTTCGGCTACCGATGAATATTAGTCGGTCGAGTGACTAATATTAGTCGCAAGAGTGACCAAGACAACCTTGACAAACTTAGTCAATAAACCACTCTGAGTCGATAGAATGATGAACATTAGTTGCTAGAGCAACCAAAACTGAAGTTAAAAAGGTCAAACGAAGGAGGATCAATTAGTTGCTAGAGAGACTAAGTGACCTAGTTTAAGACCAAATGGCTATACAAGTGACTAACATGTTAGTCGCTAGAGCGACCAATGTTGGTGTTTGAGACCAAATGGCAATGCAAGCGACAAACATGTTAGTCGCTAGAGCGACTAATGTTGGGGTTTTAAAAAAAAAAGAATTATGCCATTCACACAGGAATAGAGCAATGCAACGAGTGTGTGAGGAGAGGATGATTGTATGCCTAAGAAGGCTACTGCAATTCTCCCTTGAATAAGAAGAAGACTGATAATCATTGCCCATGGTTTTTTCCCAATTTGGGTCTCCACATAAATCATTATGTCAAGTGTATGAATGATGTGCTTGGTTTAATGTGTGTTTCATCTTGCTTATTTTATGCTCTCTTATATGCTATGTTTTTCTTCCACTACCCAACAAAGGAAATGGTGTTTCTGGTGGGATTATGGTGATGGTGCGGAATGCAGTGAATCAAACTGTAGAAACTTAGGGTATGTTGCTCAACAACACACAAATTATCCCACGGATTGCTTAGTTACACACAAAATTTCTTGTCTCTTGCACACAAATTTCAATTGGAAGTTCAATCATATTCATAAACTCCAGTTATATGTGGTCTCCTCGAATGGAATTGGTTTCTTTCACTTTGGTTTTGGCACGAAGAATTTAAAAACATCAAAGAAGATTTCAAATTATTGTTTTCATCCTAGACAATGTATTTTGCAGCCTTTAAGATCTTGAATTTTGAACAGTACCATCAAATTTAGTACCTGGGTGTTGTATCATCGTGTTAAAATATGAAGAAAATGTGGACAATTGTTGCACATTAAGAGTGTTTTCCAGTAAGAAACTTGTTGTTGCAATAGGACACTGGAAGGGAAGGACAAATTTTTATGGTTTCACAAATATTATGTCACACACTCAAATCTGATTTGTCAAGAGGCATGGTTGGTTCATTATAGGGCATCATTGAGGAGAAACGTCATCCAAGAGTGCCAAATCATAGTTGAAAAACAATTATCAGAATTTCAAACAATGCCCAAGTGCTAGTCTAAAGAAGTGAAACAAATAATGCGAAGGGAGTCAACTCATACAATTTCAATTTTAAAACCAATAAAATTAGCAACCCACCAAGGGAATTCACAAATTCTCGGGAAATTGAAATTTTTAAATCAATTAAAGGATCGCGATTAAATTGAGAACACCAAATTTGTTCTTGAAGTCATTTTCAAGTGTAGATGTTGATGAGATTACCAATTTTGTTTTGGGAGCTGACATTGACTAAAAAGGTAGATTGTATGGAAGGGTCTTCTATTAAGGAAATCCTTATTGCGATACGGATTCAATGTTTTATAAATATTGCTATGGAGTGATTGATACTGATGGCATGTGTTACACCTCAAAATTACTCACTTCGATAGTGTCGCAAGTGTTATCATTACGAGTGTTGTAAGTGTCACATCTTGTCTGCAAGTGTCGCATCTTGACTATAAGTGTTGCAAGTGTCAAAAAACAATATTCTTCCATCTTGCCTATGTTGTTCCCATAACAACATCATGAAGACACTTAAGATACCTCAAAGGATAGTTTGGAAGAAGAAAAATCACTTAGAAATAAGTACAAGCCCTTTGCCATTGGAAAACCACAAAAAAAATTGATTTTTGGAGAGGAATGCTCCCCTACCCACTGTTAGGGAGCGCTGGCACACCCTAATCTCCTCTAGGGAGTGTTTGAGCACCCTGTGCACCCCTTTGGAGGAGCGCTACCCTCTTTTGAGAAAATTCTAGGTTTGTTGAGGCAAATTAGGGAAGAATCCCTCAAATCCTGAAGGTAGTTGGATTCGAATAGATGGTTAAGGCATGATCTTAGGGGAGATCCTCAACTGAAGGAGAGGAATCATCAACTCATCCAAAAGATCTCTCAAGTGGTTGGACTACTCCAAGGTTATATAAGGAGGCATTCTCATGGTGAAAGTCACAATGGAGAATTGAGATTGATACCAAACTTATGATCCTATAAGTGGTATTGACAGAGACTGACAATTGACAATTACATCAAACTTGTGATCTCATGAGTGAGATGCTATCAAAGAAATTAGTGGAGATTGATTGAGAAAAGGGGTTGGACAAGGAGAACTGGAAGAGGCTGCTACACCTTCATTCAAAGGATTGTAAGTACTTTTACTTGTTCTCATTAATACAATCAATTCTTGGTCTGTTTCTTTGAAACTTGTACTTGTTCCATATAAGTTTGTCTATAGTAGATGGATCTATGATTGAACTAATATCAGTAGAGTAGGAATTCCATTATATCTTTGTTTGTTTTGCAGGACCTATCAAGGAGCTCAAGATCGAAGCTCAGCTTGGACTTTGTAAGGACAAACAACATTCATAAGGTACATATCTTTCTCCTTCTCTTTATTTCATTAGCTTGATTAGATCTAAAAGGAAGTCAGTGTCCATGTTAAGAACATTCTGTCTAGGTCTTAGGAGTTTAGAGACCAAGAGGGAATCCACTTGTCCGCAAGGGGATTCACCTTCAACAGAAATTGGTGATTCCACTGGAGAGGAGCTCTGATTTATTTCCTTTCCTAGGTCTTGTATTGGCTTTATTTTCCCACTGATTTGAATTTACCCATGAATGTCTCTAATCCTTAGGTTTGATTGTTTGCTCTTGGATTTATCTTAAACATAAAATTTTGCATTCTTCCTGAGTTTTTTTTGATTTTCTTGGCATTTCTCTCAGTTTTTGTAGAAGAGTGCTCCATTTCCATTAGAACCAGGGCATTAGCACTCCATTACAGTGTTCCATAGAGTTTTGGAGCAATTTGTGTCCCCTTATGGGGGAGCGCTACCCTAGTTTTTGCAAACAATCTTCTTAAAAATTGGTTTTTTCTCATTCTTTTTGCTGATTCATCTGTTCAGGGTTCATGCTATCTTAGTGTGTCCTTGTTTGGCCCTCAAACCACATTGTTTTCTAAGGATTCATCACCTCTTGTTTGGATTTTTTGACATTTTTCCTTACTTTTCAATAACTCTTTGCCCGTGACGATTCAGAGTCAATTTGTCGTTTTCTTCTCATTTATCTGAATGAGTGAAAACTTTGTAAGGAGTTTCAAAGGTTTTTTGCACTTTTCTTTCTGATCTTTGAGTCATCTTGTCCAAGTTCTTTCTCCTTCCTTTTGATTTTATGTCTTTCTATTTCTTGTTTGATCATAACAAGGGTGCCTTTTGATTTATGTGAATTTTTCTTCTAGATTGCTTAAATCTCACAACTCTTGAAGTCCAATTAGCACAAGAAGCTATACATCTATTGGTTATTAGTTACATACAACCATTTTAGCATTGCATTGGATTCCTTATTGAGGAATATTGCATGAGGTCATTTCATCTTAGTGTTTGACAGTGAAAGGAAAATCCTTCTCCTTCCCTTAATTAGACATTCATTGAAAGAAAATATTGCTTATAATTTCTTATGCATGTTTTGGGAAATGAGTCATAATATCATCAATATTCACTCTCATACACCTCTGAGTAAACAACAATCACTAAAATCAACACTTAACTAAAATTTATCAGAATTTTTACATCTTTGTTAGAAAACCTACATTAGTTTAAGGTGTAGGGATTTGGAATAGGTTGAAAGGATAACTTTCCAAAGCTATCAAACAAAATTAGCATCTTTCTATAGGGAGAGAAAATACAATTGTCATATAGGCTTTCTAGGATCCCCCTCTCACATAGGGGTTATGCACAAGGTTGCATTCAGGTGAGTTACAGAGATTATCCCTCTGTGGTTCAACTATTTGTAGTGGTCAGATCGTATATTGGGGGTCACTTGAGGGTATACCCACGATTATGTGTGGGAGCCTCTTGAGTTGATTTTAGACTTGTTATCCTGCCCATACGTTCTGATTGGACTGTCAACTATACCCGCCCAGGGGCTGACTACAAATTGGTGACCTTAGTAGCCATAATATTTAGGGTCTCACACAAGGTGATGGTGAAGGGAAGTCTCACTGTACCTGGAACAGACATTGGTCAAAATCTCTCAGGCTCCTTGGAGGGTAAATCCACAATTACTGTGTGGAATATTACACCAAGGAATAATTTTGTTAAGCAGGTCGCCAACGTAACTGATCCATCCACTCTATCCTCACCTCTTCCTATTTTGATCTCATGATGTTGGATTTCATCACCAACTAGTGGTTTCATTGTGGGAAGGTTTGTTTGATTGTTTTCTTCTCAGATTCATAGCGCGTGTTGGTTATGTTACTTAGTGGACCTTAGGTCGAGTCAATGTTAATGGAATCCAATCCTGAGAGTACCAATGGAGGAACCCCTTCTCCTGGGGAACCTTATACCTTTCCTTCTTTTGGAAACTTTGGTCCTCCATACATTGCCACACTGAGTCTTTTGGGACTCACCATCGGATTACTGGTTTGGTTGTTCCCCACTCCGGTGATCTCGAATCCTCCCAATGTTTCAACTGCACCTAATACTTTAGATGTCATTACACCACCCACACATCAATCTCATGTCGAATTTTCACCCTCTTTGCCCATTAAGTCTCCTTCCCTTTCTCCTTCTTCATCTAGTGAGAGCTCTAAAGTAAGTAGCCAGGTTGACCAGAAGAAGAAGAAACAAAAAGAGAAGAAGAAGAGCCTGAAAAGGAACAAGGGTCCAACAACATTAGATGTTGGATCTTAGCAACCAACTACTGTCAATAGTATTGGGAGTTTTGATGAGGTCAACAAGATTAAAATGAAGAATCTAAAGCCCAAATTCCATTCCAGTCTTTGTAAGGGTGACCACTTTCTAAGGTATTCCCCTGGCATTCCCAAGGTCTTAGAAATGTGGCCCTCCATGTTATCATCCTCTGCTAGACATGACAGTGATACTCCATCAACTAGTGACGTCAAGGTTGGTAAGAATAAGACAATTGTCAAATTCCCTTGTATGTTATGCAAAGGTGATCATTATTCTCACCTTTGTCCTCTCATGGACAAGGCTTCTTCTCTTTTGGAAAAACTTCAACTTCCAAAAGGTTATCATAAGCTTTCCCCAAAACCATCGTTAGTTGATGAACTGGTCAATCTGGTTCCATCCCCATTCAGTTTGGTTGATCAGGTGGTCAATCTAGTTTCCTCCTCAATTGAACCACAAACCCAAGTATCTGATCTAGCTCCGTCATCGGTCAGCCCCACTCTTTATCTACAGAGTGAAACCTGATCCAGTCCCTTCCTTGGTCAGTCCCACCCTTCATCTGAATAGTGTTAAAGTGGTCGATCTGGTTCTATCTTCGCTCGATCCCACTCTCCCATTAGAGAGTGACACCAAAGTGGTTGCTTCGGTCCCTTCATTGGCCAATCCCACTCTTCCTCTAAAGAGTGACAGTGTGGTCAATCCAATCCCATCATCAGTCAATCCTACTCTCCCTCTAGAGAGTAAATCCGATATTGCCCACATTTTTCCCATTGATACAAAATCTTCCATGCTAGGGGGCATTCCTCATTCTCTCACGAAACCCCCTCCAAGCAATGAGGCCATCCTTTTTTATTGTAGCAAACCTAGTTGAATACATGCTTAGGGATTTTTAAGTAAAATTAATTAGGTAATTAATTGTCCTAACATGGTTTTAATTTAACAAAGATTGACATAATAATATTAATTAAATATTAATTAATTAATTAATTGTTATAACTTTTGGTTAATTAATTAATTACCTATCACATTCAATGACATGGGTAATAAATTTAAGAAGGTTAATAATTTTAATTTGTTTAATTAAATGATTTATGTATACGGAGGGGACAAGAAACATTAAATAAGAGGATAAGAAACATTAAATAATAGGATAAGACATTAAATAAGAGGATAATATAATGAATGTAGGGATAAGGAAATTAATGAGGAGGAAAGGGTCGGTGAAGGAAGGATATGACGGGAGGAGTCTTACGGGAAGAGGAGGATGATTTTGGGAGGAGGAAGAATTATTGGAAGGGCGAAAGACTGTATGTCTGAGGTGATTATTTTTCTGGTGGGTGGAGTTTCTTTTATGGGTTTTTGGTGAACCAGAAACAGGGGGCACCAGGTTGCTAGGGGTTTCGGGCACGGGGGCTAGGATTCCTTTCTATTTCCTAGAGCTAGGAGGCCAGACAGATTGCTCCTAGCTGGCTGGGAGGATAGTCAGTTTCGACAGAGTTGGTTAGCGCATCAGGTAGCAGCAAGGCAACAACAAGGTAGCAAGGAAGGGACAATCATATCGGCATAAATTAGCATTAGAAGCAGGTAATTTGTCTATGAAATTGCTAAGTTATTTTTATGTTGTAGTTAAATGTTAAATTCTGTTGAAATTTTATATGCTTATTTGAAGCTAATGAATTATTTACGCACTCAGAAATTCTATGTTAGAAATGTTATGCGTAGTTGTAAGGATTTTACTAGGTTTGTTACTTTTGGCTTCTACATATGGTATCGGAGCTGTAGTTTAAAATCTGGCGCCACGGGCCTACCTACCCACCCATCCTCTTGACTGAAAGCTATAGTATGTGTCCTATAAACAACCCTGAAAACCTGCAACCTGAAGCCCTTTAATTACAACCATGGAAACCCATAATTTAGAGCCCTTAAAGGCCAGGAATAATGCAGAATTATTGAAAAAAAAAAGACACCTAAAACCCTAGAGAATGACAAGAGTGTCTCAAAAACCCTAAGAGAACAACTTAATTAAATCGTGAAGAAGATACAGTGTTGCAGAAAAGATATCATTTCCATCTGAGCCAACTATATGTTAACGTGTTCAAGCCATTTGTTTATCTGTAGGAGTTTGTTCTTGCAACCAAGACATATAACTAAGAGGGTGAGGGTTTGATTACATAAATCTGTCTAAATAACAAATTATAAGAATAAAAATATCCAGTCAAAGAATCAGATTGATACGATCTGGTTATGAAGCTAGGGTTTAAACTCTGACAGCCGCAGAGGACTGAGGCCACAAGATAATGTCCCCGTAGGGGCTCCCGCAAAGCCAAGGGGAGGTGCCAACTGGCATCTCCTACAGCCAAATCACGACTAATGAAGATCCGACAACCAGAGGGAAGCAACCGACCTTTGAAACGCCTCCAGAAATGTGCGCGCAGCTGCTGGTCGAAGGGACATTCAAATATTGGGACACGGATATGGATCCAGCTAAGGAAGACAGCTCTGCAAGTGCCTCAACCCCTTGGATCCCCGGTAAGTGCATTCCGCAAGCTCCATCGGCCCCAAAATATGTCATAAACTCGCCCCGTATTGAGGTGCAGAAACAATACATGCAAGATAATGCTCTGATAGGAAAGTTTCTAGGGCTATGGCCCTTGGAGCGAGAACTAATCAAATGGATACAGTACTGGTGGAGGCCAAAAGGGCATTATGATCTCTAGCTAGGATCGAAGGTTTTCTTCATGATCATTCTCCACAATCTAGAAGACAGGAACCGTATCTTTGATGGAGGGCCCTATTTTTTTAACTCAGCGGGACTGTTCTTGAGATTCTGGACAGAAAAGTTCAGCTCCGAAAAGGAAGATTTCACCCATGCGCCAGTCTGGATCAGGCTATACTCTCTCCCCCAGGAATTCTGGTTGGAGGAAGTTCTAGCTGGTATAGGCAACACCATCGGTATTTATGTTAAGTCCTCTGAAGCCACTAAGCAGAGACGCTACACTTCTTATGCAAGAATCTGTGTTTATATAAACATAGCCAAGCCACTCCCGGGATCCATTATGCTGGAATATCAGGATGAGGATTGGGCTCAAACCATTGATTACGAGCATATTCCCTTTCGCTATAGGAAATGCCACGAGCATGGACATCTCTTCAGGGAGTGCCCACTCAACAATACGCACAAGGAGGGGAATCCAGAAAATGACAAGGACAAGGAAGGATTCATGCAACAGGCAGGGAAAAGACAACAGGGGGGCAGGAAGCAACCAGCTCAAGTAAGTAAAGATCCTTCCACCAGGAATAAATTTTCAATTTTACAAGATAACCCAGGGGAATCTTCAAACCCAACACATATCAATCCACTGTCCCAGAACATGGATTCTCAAACTAAAGGCCTAGAGGCTGAACAACTAGGAAAGAACAAGGAGACAGAACCTCCCCCACCAGGCCCAATGAGCGCTCCGCTTGAGCAGCAGGAGTTAGAAGACGGGGATGAGGAAATGGAGGTAGAATAACAGGATCTAGCTAGAGTGGATCTGGAACACCTGGAGCATGCCTACCGACACCAAAAACTGTACATCATTCCAAGAGATCAACTTAGGAAGGTACATAAAGTGTTCCTCAACTCCTTGGCGGGCTCATCAACCCAAGCCAGCAAAGCACTGGGCATCTAGGGCAGTCAGAAAAAAAACCCAAATAAGGCACAAAAAGATGAGAAAAAACAAGGACGTAAATCAACAAATAAGCTCATACAGGAAATTGGAAGCTTTATGGTAAACTCAGGGAAGATTCACCTGATCTCGAACAGCTTTCCCCCTCTCCCCCCCCCCTCCCCCCCCCCTCAATCATCATGAATATCATCTCATGGAACATCAGAGGCCTCAACGGTCCTAGCAAGACGAAACTGCTACGAGATTTGATCATAGCAGAAGCACCAGATGTTGTAATGTTGCAGGAAACAAAATGTACCACAGAGAACATCAATCGACTACTCCCCTATTACTGGAAGCAGGGAGGAGTGGTCTCAACTGATGCTACAGGAACGGCTGGTGGACTTTCTCTCCTCTGGAATACCAATAGTGTCCTGATGGAAAACTTTTGCACCATCAGATGGTCTATTACAGCCGATTATAGGCTCATAGGATCAGACAAGCCAGGACATCTAACAACCATCTATGGGCCAGCCACTCCAAGAGATAAACAGGCCTTCCTTAGAAGCCTAAT
>CBVK0100635651.1:0-11316 GCA_900067695.1 Picea abies | reverse complement strand
GTGGATATTCCTCTGGAATAGTTCATCACAACATATCTAATAAAATACTGAAATATTTACTATTAAGGCTATTTTTCCTTTAGATCTCCATAATAATTAGTTACCTATTGTCTAAATTTATCCTTACAATTTGTTATACAAACCCAATACATGAACACAATCTTGTAACCATATAACTTTCTCGCTTGCGTGTGTGGCTACCATGTATTTAACTTTTGTGGTTGAGAGTACAACTATATCATGTCTCTTGCTCATCCAACCGATTGCTCCTCCAAATAGGTTAAACATATAACCACTTATAGGTCCCATGTGATCTAGATCTCTAGCCTATTTTGCATCAACAAAGTCATGTACATCTAACACTCTATTAGATTCAGGTCTTCCTTGGTAACAAATTGTATAATTTGTAGTGTCACATAAATACTTAAAAACCCTCTTTGCAACTATCCAATGCTCCTTCCCTAGTTTTGACATATACCTGCTCAAAACTCCCACTGCATGGGCAATGTTCGGTCTAGTATAGACCATTGCATATATCAAACTGGCAACAACGCTAGCATACAAAACACATGACATGTTTGCTTCCTCTTCTTGTATCTTGGGACAACTATCTGTAGATAATTTCACATCTACAAGAATAGGGACTTTGACCAGTTTATATTTCTGCATATTAAACCTCTGTAATACTATCTCAACATATTTCCTCTTATTCAACCAAAATTTCATGTTTACCTAATCTCTTTTAATTTTCATATCTAAAATAAAATTTGCAACTCCAAAGTCTTTCATATCAAATTCAAAAAATAACTAAGTTTTAACATCATTATTGTTTCCAATCAACCTTAATAAAATCAAATACCAAAACTTACAAATCAAATAAAATATATTTTAATAATGATAAGACATACAACAAAACGAATATAAAAAACATGAACATCACAAAGATTAAAAAGACAACAAAACCAAGAAAAATAAAGGAAGCCATGAAAGACACAACATTAACAAAATTGTTGTTTCCTTCATCCTACAATATAATAATTAAAAAAAATACAACATAAAAGTTAAAAAAAAAATACAACATAAAAGGTCATTAAAAAAAAAATACAACATAAAAGGTAGTACATAAAATCAATTAGAAAACCATGTAACACTAATGAGAAATATACTCCATGTCATGTCACGTGTACATATTCTATGCTGACAAGGAGGCCACACTTTCACCGACCGACAAATCTAATCCACGCATTGAAATTTACGTATAGTCACGTCCTTTCTCCTTTAAACGAACTTTCCACGTGCACTCCAAGATCTGATGAAGTCACATATCTTGCAATTAAATTGGATGTTATGCCATGTGTCGACTATTATCTATCCCACCGCTGAGATCAATGTGTCATCAAAATTCCACGTGTCACCAAGACAGAGATTCTCTTCAGTGATCTTTCGATAACTCCCTCATCAACACATGGAAGGGGACGGATGCTCTCCCTATTTATATGAACGTTGTCCCTTGGATACTTCATTTTGTGGGAAGAAACAAAACTACCTTTCTTTTAAGTTTTGTTATATTCTCCTACGTTATTCTATTGTTGTCACAACTTTTTTCTTAGATGATTCTTCTTCATAAATCTTTTTTTTTAGTTGATTTAGAGATTCATTTTCTTTTCTTAATTTGTTAGTCTTTGAATTCAATTTGGCTTTTTCATCAATATCTAGTTTCTTCCTTACTTCTTCTTTCTCTTTAATTGTAATTTTGTTCTAATTTCTTTTAGCTTTAACATTAATGTTTGGTTTAGAATTTTAAACTCTTTTTTTTTTTCTTTTCTTTACTTGTTATTTTTTTAGCAATAATATATATGTACATGGATTTGAAACTGAACATAATAATCTTAGATGGCAAATTGGTGTGCTTCTTTGTTTGGCAATATCCTGAATGTTATAAATGATAACAAGTTCTCAACCAAAAACTGGTGTGCTTCTTTGTTTGGCAATATCCTGAATGTTATAAATGATAACAAGTTCTCAACCAATAATGTATGGAACTTTGTCTTTCATGAAAGGATTTAATTCAAAATGAAATTTTAAACTATACAATGTAGTAACTATGCAAAGACTTCTATTTAGTCTAAAAGGTAATGATATGAATCTACATTATGATCAAAATTTTGAAAGAGTTGTGTAAGTACGATGGTGTCAACGACCAATATAGGGTGATGAGCCATTAATTAAATTCGTACCCATAGATGCTTTAATTGTCACTACATGCCTTAAAGACAAATTAAAGGTTCGAGATAAAATGATATCAGGGTTGAACAACTTTTGGATGAGGATTGAGAGAGGACCCAATTTTGAATCAAGGTATGTTGATTCATGAATTAGTCTAATCATTTAAATTAAAAAATGAAACCCAATATAGACGAGGTTCCAATCAAGGGACTAGACTCGATTTTTTAGTTTGATGTAAAATTCAAATGGAAATAGGTAGAATAGGGTCGATTAAAAGATCAAGGAAATAAACATTTCGAAATATATAAAACAACTCGATCAAAAAACTAGGGCCGATTTGGAAATCAACGGGGAGAAAATTGAGCAAGGGAACAAATAAAAAGAAAAACACCCAACTTACAAATTAAGCTTGATTAAAAATTCAAGAGTAATAAGGAAATTCAAATCTATAAAAAGGTCTCATTAAAAGATTAAGCTTGATGAAGGGATCAACTTGAAAATTTGTAAATGAAAAATCAAGAAGTAAAAAAAGGCTGAATAGACCAATTCAAGTATTGGGATTCATAGAATGAGGAATAAGGTTCAAAAGATAAAAATGTTTCAATTTAGAATTCATGACTTAAATTAGAATAAGGAAGAGACATAGTTCGAATAAGAAAAATAGGTTCGATTAAGAAATCAAACCCAATTCAAAGATGGACCCTACAATTTGCAAAACAAGTAAAATGATACCTGATTTGAAAATCAGGGGTAATGAGATACAACTTGTTTTCAAAATGAAATTGAAGCAAAGCCTTATATTGAAAAGATGGAAGTCAAAAGAGCTCAAGGCCTTCAATGAATGTGAGAGAGGAATTCCCTAGCTAATGATAAAAAGAAAGAACGAGTCAATATGCAAATCAAAAGATAATTTCATTCTAATAAAAAAAACAAGGATCCCTAAGTTTTTTGAGAAAACTTGGGGCTTGTTGAGAATTCAACGCGGTCTAGGAAATATTTGACAAAAGAACAAGGATTAATCTTAGTGTTTCCTTCTAACTGAAAAAAATAAAGAATGCAAGAATCAAACATTCAAAACTTTGGGTCAAGCTATAAGAGATAACAAAAATGATAAATCAATCAAAACATAGGTTGGCAAACATCCTAAGCTTTAAAGGAGCGGTCCCCAAAATTTAGAATTTTGGGGAAATTGTTGAAGGCCCAATAGATGGAAACACATTGAGCAAATTCGTGAATCTTTGCAAGTTGGTTGTTAAAATGATAAGGAGATCAGGGAGAAGTAGTGATCACTTTTCTTTGAAAACATTTTTATCTCATGAACAATGGGCACCAACAAAAAATCTCTTTGTATCTCAACTCCATAATCATTCAGTGCCCAACCCAAATAACTCATTAATTGACACTGAAGGGCCAAGTTGAGGAGCTTAATTCCTTAAAACTTCATTCAAAACTTTCGCTGACAACGACAATCACAGAGTTGTTATAGATCTGGGATTTCAAACTTTTCTCTAGGCACGCTTTATCATATCCTCATGGCATTGCTCCATTTCTTGTGAGCATCCATAGCCTCGACGGAGTTAGCCAATGATCATTTGTAGCCCTGACGAAGATACCCGTATCTCCCATTACGATATGAATTTCTTTACCTTCCAATTTCATTTTTAGTAACTAGCATATGGGGGGAAACAACAATCTTTTAAAGCGTGAGGAATGATACATGTTCTCAAGGATTGATCATACATGCCTAAGCATTAAAGACAACCCTCTTGGTATTTTGACTCTAGATGTATCACTAGTCACCTTTGACATAATTCAATTTTTTTGGGTGGGGGGAGGGAACGTGGAATAGCAATTTTCAACTTATTGCAAATATTAGCCAGTTCAATGCCATTTATAACCCGCCAACATACAACAACAATGTAGTGCAAGGACAACTCTTTGTAGTTTCATATAATGTTTCTTTTTTGTTTTTCATGAGTAGACTCTTTTGTTGCAACTCAACCAATTCAATTGATGACTATGTTGAATGTCATGTATTACTCTAGATTCAATTGATCTCTTCCACATGCTCATTATGATCTCTTCCTATTCCTTTATTTTTTTATATAATAATCTTCTTGAATTGTATTTTTTAGTCATGTCATCTTCAATTAATCAGGGTCTTGCTTTCCAATGAATCCTCTTGAATGCCTTGCCTCGACTCTGATATCAAATGCCGTCTTTATATTCCAACAACAAATATACTCAAACACATATCGAGTAAAAGACATTGAAAATTTACACTGAAGAAGAAATCTTCAAAGAAGAAATCTTTTCAATCATTTCATCCCATATATATATTTATTGTACAATAAATCCTTTTATATAAAATAAATAACTATAAAAAACATTTGATATTAAAATATTCCATTCAACCATCTATATGATTATGTTCAATAATACCTTCATAAATGGCTCAACTTAATTTTATAAAATCCTCATTCTAACTTTTCATTATAAAAATCCAATTATAATTCAAATATTATACAAATAATATATGAAATATCTCTTTATCTTAATATTAAATATATAAAAGTTCAACTTTTGAAATCATACGTTTATGTTATTCATTGAATGCATTTACTTTGCAATAAGAATATACTTTGTGCCACGTGTACACATTTTACGGTGGCAAGGAGCCGATACTTTCACCGACCTAAAAATCTAATGCCACTTCATGATATTTCTGCTGAAGGCGTTCTTTTAAGCTAAAGGTCCCTCGAGGGTTTTTTTTTGTTGTTGTCTGTCATTTACAAATAAAACACTGCCATATGTATAAAACACTGCCATATGTATATGGCTAGATAACCTCTCCATCCCGCATGTAGATGAACACTCTGCATGCATTTAAGTGTCTGCTATTTTGTTGCCTCAACATCTCTATTATTTAAAAAAATTCTACATAATAAAATATTTATTTTCCATTTAAATTATATATATATAATTTATTTTCATTTAAATTATATATATTATATATAATTTATTTTGAATTTATTAAATTTTATTAATTTTTTTTTAGAAAAAAATCTTGTATATTCATGAGAGTGAATATACATGTTGCTTCTCCCTAGTAAGGAGATTATGAAGAAGAATTGCATTTTGTTTTTTCCATTTTTTTTTTTTAACAAAATTCCATTTTTTCTTTAACAAAATTTTACAGTTTGTACAAAAACTTTTAAAATACACTCATCATCTACATAGATATGTGCATATGTCCTTCTAAAAACTCAAAATTTACAAAATACAGTCATCTTGTATATAGATATTGCATATGCCCTTCTAGACATATTCTATTTTTCATCCAATACATGTTTTAATACAAAATAAACAAAAAAGAGCTTTATCCAAAAACTCCATTTCCAACTTTATAAACATTGTGTGTTAAATTTAGAGTGGGCACTCCATTGATTCTCTCTTCATTGTCGAGGAACTCATATATATATATATACCAAGTGTGTAGAAGGGACAAGGTTTCTTTGGACAATAACTACGACTCAACCAATAGATTACTAGCTTAGAATCTCCCACAATATGCAATTTTTTGATATCTTTAGTAGAAGCAATTTACTAAAATTTACCATATTTAAATTATAAAATAATTAATTTTGTATTATTTCTATATTGAGTTTTAGTATATTTTGAATTTATTTTAATAAAATTTAAATAGTAAAATAATAATTGAATTTATTTTAATAAAATTTAAATATTAAAATAATAATTTTGTATGAGTAAAAAGTTGAAAATTTTGTTTCAAGAAATTTCAAAATATATTTAATTTTTTTTTTTCCTTTTCTTAAATATAAAAAAGTGTAATTATTTTTTTCTTAATAAATTGATTTTATAATACTTGTTTGTTTAATAATAAAGTTTTTTAAATTATAAAATAAATTTTGAAAATTATAAAAGTTTTATTATAATCCTAATTTTATTAATATTTTTAAAATTATGTAGAAATCTAAAATTCAATTCATTTTTTTTGATTTCATATATTTATAAATTCTAATCACTAAAAAATTATATTACATAGTCAAATGACTCCCTTATAGTCAAAATTGTAGGAAAAGGTCACCAAAACACTCCATCAAATATATGATAACTAATTTAAATTGAATAATAAGAACTTGTAGAAAATAAATTATATCTGGTCTTTTCCAATAATCATAACTTATAAGTTATATTTGGTCTTTTTCAATAATCATAACTTATTGAGACCCAAATGCAATAAATAAAAGATTAATTGCCTCTATGTGTGAGAAATCCTATTTGGCAACAAAGTAAATGTAGTTTTTTACTTGTTCCCCCATTGTTATACATAAAAGGCTTATAAAGTAAGGGTGAGCTCCAAAATGTTAACCAAGCTATAAATGAATCCATCACTTTTTTTCCAATAGAAAATTAACTCAATTATATTAATAAAATATAATTTTTTACATCCCCTAGACCATATTTAACATCAAGCTCAAGGTATAATACTGTCCACTAACTAGTAATAGCATGATTCAAAACAAAATACATCTAGGAAGAAATCCATACAGGACCAAACTCTTCAAAAGGGAAACAAAAAACTTGGTACATATATACCATTTGGCCACCACAGTCTAGAAGCAGATTGTAAATACAAAAAACTGGCATCATTTCAAATCTAAAAAGTCTTTTCCAAAAAAAGAGGATTAGTAAACTAAAGCTAATATATTTTGAAATGACATCTTTGGCCCTCCAATCCATTTGACCATTTGAAGAAAGTGATAACTCCTTTAGGTTCTTGTAAAGCTTTCTTTGAGAGCAAGTCCGCCTCCTTATTGAATTCACGATAGATGTGTTTGAAGCTGATTACTAGAAACTTGCTTCTTAAAGCCATGATTCTTTGCTTCCACCCTTCAATAGCACATGCCCACAATTCACTCTTTTTGTTTAGACAGTCTATAATGACTTCAGAGTCTCCCAGAATCTGAATCTTGTGTATAGATAGATGATTTGCTAAAAATAGAGTTTCCTAAATGCCCAATAGCTCTTCCTTCGTATTTGTGCCTTCCCCGCAATTAAAGTACCATCTATAATCTATTGAGACTGAAGTTTGTAAGATACCACCCACCCCACTGCACTTCCCATTTGCAAGAGCTGATCCATCAAAACAAACCATAGTGGAATCATGTAGATGAGCTATCAAACAAGAATGAAAGGGAGGAGGAGTTTTCGAGACCTCAAGCTTTTTTAGTGAACCAAGAGTCTTGATGACAACCACTTTAGTAGATGGCTCTTTCCCTTCAAAGATTGCAGAATTCCTTTCTAACCAAATAAACCAACAAACAAGAGTAACTAAATAAGATGGTACATTCTTATCTGCTGTCCAATTTGTAAGACATTCAACTAAATTATTCCCTTTCCATGAATCCATCGCTTAATGGATGCAATCTTAAGACCTTATATATATCACTTAATGGATACAATCTTAACACCTTATATATATTTGGAACGATTTTTTTTAATGACAAAAAATAACAAAGAAACAAGATTTTAATGCATAAAAATAAAAAAAACATGCATAAGTAAAAGTGGAGAACCCATAAAACAGGTGGAATGCATCAATGATGAGGCATCCATGAGTAAAAGAGGAAAACACCAAAACACTTAGAGGTGGAAAACATATATTTCATAATAAAATAAATGCAAGATAACAAAATTTAAAGTTTATATACTCTATATGTCTTTATGAATGTGAAGTTGGGATATCATATATATTCAACATAAATAATAGTGTATAAACATATATTAAAATATGGATTGGAATGCAAATTTAATTGCTTGGATAATTAAATATATATTGAAATAAAAAATATTTGATTGATATCACAAAGATGTCAGTGAAATTTTAGTTTTTGTAGAATATTTAATTTCTTATGTTATATATAAAAGATAAGTATTTGGAATACAAATAATATTAAACACAATACAATATATGTTGTATATATATAAAAAAAAATTACATATAAAAATAAAAAAGGTATTTTATTTTATTTTTTTTAAATAAATATTTTTGAAAATATAAGTCATAAATAACATATATATCAAATATTTTAAATATTATACTTTTAAAGGAAACATTGAAGTGAATTGAGATGGATATATTGTTCAAAAGTTGTATAAATTTTTTTTGAATGAAAAATGAATATTTCACAAGGTCCATATTCATGACACATTTCACAAAATATTCTTAACAATATAAAGCAATTGAAATGCATTTATGAGATTTTGCTCTTAACAATATAAGGCAATTAAAATGCATTTATGAGATTTTGTTCTAATTAGGATGCATATATAAAATTTTGCTTTATAAAATTACATAAGATTTTAACCTTTCTTAATTAATATAGAGTTACAAAAAATTTTAACCTTTCTTAAATATTAACATACCAAAATCAATATCCGACATTAAAATATATCAAAACCTACTAATTATTTAATAACATATATTTGGGTTTTTATAACATATTTAATCATGTAAAAAATTTTTAAAACAATAAAGTGTAAACATATTATAACATAGAATATATGTTTCCTCATAAATAAAATTCCTAAAAGTTGAAATATATATATTGCATATCAAAACCTTCCAATTATTTAATAATATATATTTTCATTTCTATAATCTATTGATTTAAGTATAGAAAGTTTTATAGTAATATACTATAAACATATAATCATTAGAATATGCACACTGACATAATTATTTAATTATATACATTCACATTTTTATAATCTATTGACTTAAATATAAAAGTTTTTGTAACAATAATTTATAAACATACTTTAATATAAAATATTAAAGTATGCACATTTAACATCAATTTTTTAAAAATGTTTATAAATTATTTAATAATACATATTTATATATTTTTTAAATGTTTATAAATTATTTAATAATACATATTTATATTTTATATAATCTTTTAGTATAGAATGGTAGGTTTTTTAACATTATAATAATCTTATTATAATATAGAATATACGTTTTTATTCTAATATAGAATATATGTTTTCTTTCTTAAAAGTTTTAAAAAATTTAAAAATCTTTATGAATTATTTAATAATACATATTTTTATATTTTTATTTACTAAAATATTTATTATATTTATTATAAAATGGTAGGTTTTTTAACATCATAATAAACTTATTTATTATAATATAAAATATATGTTTTCTTTCTTATAAGTTTAAAAATTTTTATTATAAATTCAAATTTATAAATTTTACCATTTCAATAAATTGAAAAAGAAAAAAAATGTAAAGATATGGTTATACTTGCAAAAACTTTAATCATAATGAAACTTTGCTTATATCTAAAATTTCACCCAAATTTTAATGAAATGTATAAACATAAAAATAGTATTTTGCTAACTTACTTTAATATAAAGTATTAAAATATGCACACCTAAAAAAATGTTTTAAGACAATTTATGAATTATGTAATAATATATATTTTTATTTTTTATAATCTATTTACTAACATTCAAATTCATCCAAAAAAATTGTCTAACATTATATATATATGTCATAATAAAGCAATACCAATACAAATATAATAAAAACAACTTACCTACTACGTTGTCTTTGAGATATTGACATCTTGGTTGTCCAAATTGACCAAAACTCACTTGCATCACTTCAAACCACTCACACTAATTTCTTCTCTAACCTCCATTATGTGTCTACATAAAATTTCACTTCTCCCAATGAAGAGTCAAACATCACGGATATAGAACACCGTGTTGTTTTCCAAGATGAGCAACCGATGTATTCCTTTGCATTTAGATTTCCTAACATGCAATGATAACTGGAAGAAATAAGTTCATTTGCTCACATTATAGATGAGGTTCCACCAAAGACAATTGACTAGCGAACAATTGGCGTATCACCAATCAATGAGTATAGCAAAGAGGGTCTATTCGACATGAAATTTCATGTTCTTTTTCCCATTGGGGATGCCCTGCCTCACCAACCATGCATGAATAACATCCTGCTTGATAGCTGTGCAATACATTTGATGTGATACCATTACAACAAGTTCGGTAATCATCCTCAATTTAGATACTACCTCTATAATTTGATTATACATCATCGAAGACAAACAACAACTACCTTACCAAGCGAATCCAAGTGCATAACACACCTAGCACAAACATTCTTGTGGACAACCATAACAAGTTCATGCTCTAATCCTTGAATATGCAAATGGCATGAAGTGTCACATAATTACTTACTGCTTCAGAAGCACACCAACACGATGTTGACCAACAAGAAAAACATTTATTTCTATGTATAGGCCAACAAGTTATGCTATTGTGTAATTTATGGGTCCACGCAGGATTAGTCAATGGTGCTCTCAGAGTACTCATGCAAATTGTATATGCACTAGAAAGTAACCCTCCAAATTTTCCAACATATGTTGTTGTGAAATTCCATAAATACATTGGCCCTCCATGGGACTAAACCCAACCAAAGCATGTACCAATTCCACCCATACAATGGAGTAACAAGAAACAAATCCCACTTAAGATGGTTTGGGCATTGACTATACATAAATCTCAAGGAATGACCTTAACAAGATCTACCATTGACATTGGAAACACTAAACATCAAGGCTTGACCTTCACAACATCGGCATGCACTACTAGTATAGAAGGAATGCAAATAACACCATCATTCTCCTTCAAAACGTCTGAAAAAATGAATCAAACGGTTTGAAAAATGAAGGATATTGCTTAGATATCATTACAAAAAAAATAAGAGACAGACATACTTATGTTTTTTTTTGGCTTAAATTCAAAATTATTTTATGTTGTAATCGTACTTTTATACATGGAATGTTTGCCTTAATCCATTTTTCTATATTTAGTTGTACTTATTGACGCTAATAACAATTGTGTCAAATAGTTACTAACAAATACTTATCAATCATACTTGTACCATGTTCACTATTCCTTTTCTCCTTTATGCATACTAACAATTAATGTATCATTATAATGCTACTCATAAAACACTATGCTTTAAAA
>CBVK0100635650.1:0-11316 GCA_900067695.1 Picea abies | reverse complement strand
GTATGCCAATCATGTGTTTTTACCCCACCAAATTCACCTTTCTTTGTTAATATATTATTTATGTTTGAAGCAAAACCCGTGGGAAATTTGATTCTTTGAATGACCTCTTTTACATCGTTTCTTTGTTGCTCTGTTAATAACCATGGAAGGTTATTTTGGTCTAGTACTCCATCTGATCTATTTGAATATCGGATCACACTTTTTCAAAGAGTATAACGGTTATAGTGGTCATATTGTCGCTCTTGCGACGAACGTTGACTATATCAATTTAGACTTTGTCAAAATGTATAACGGTCAATATGGATAGTATCAAAAAGTGTAACAATCAATAGTTAGCGTCCCTCTTGCGATGAATACACACGTTTGGCGAAATAGAGACAATAGTCCACTATATTGATGATCTTTGCAAAACAGATGAAAGTTTGGTTCTATCAATAGAGCGACGAATAAGGGATGGATTTAGAACAAAATTGAAAAATTGAACTTTTTCTCTTGAATTTTGTAACGAAAGAGTACTTTCTTCGCAAGTAGTCATCGCAATTTTTTCAATATATAGTGGTGATTAGGACTTACCCTCAATTTTCAACCTCTTTTTATCTTGATTCCTAAGGTTTGTTGGCATCTTTCACCCTTGGAATCTTCCTTGACATCATTTATTGTATTGTTGTTGAAATTTTAATCTTGATAGGGTTTGACATCTTGGATGTTTTAAGCTTGTTTTATGTCATTTACATTTCAACAAGAATTTGTTACATAAAACCCTAGTTTTATCTTGCATTTTCATCCGTCTTTCATTACATATCTATTGGTTTTAAGGGTTGTTATCTTTTTGATGTTGTAACTTTCCTTGTTGTTGAAGTAATCATCTTAAAATGCAAGTTTTATGACAACCATATTTTCCTTATTGATTTGTAGTGCTTGGGGTATACCCTTGACTTATTTTGACTTTTTAGGCATCATATATTTCCTTCAATACTTCACTTATGAAAATCTGGATACTACTTCACTAAACCACCTTACACTTTCTTTCAAAACCTTGACCAAAGTGGTGGTGCGATTAAGTGACCAATATAGGAGGCTGCAAAATTGACTTGTCTTGATATAGGATTCCTTGAGGTTGCTAGGGAAGCTTCCTTTTTGTTGGATTCCATGCTTCACTAAAATGAGGGAAGTAATTGCTAAGGTGACAGTGGCAAGTACTTCCACTAGTTACACTTGTCTTGCACTTTGTGATAGGCTTTGCACAAGGGTGCTAGATCTTGTGATAAGACTACAAACTTGATTATGGATTTTCCAAAGATGGTAAATGAACTTTATTGTTTGTACACATGCAACAACCTATTTCATTGTTTTTATTTTGGGCATGGAATCTAAAATGGCTCATGGAGTTTTGGGTAGGAATCTAAGATACACTTCAAATGGTAAAATATTTGTTGTATTATTAGTGCAATTATAGTTGTTACACAAAGAATATGTTTGTATCACAAGTTTTTTGGGTGTAGATGCTAAAAATGAATACGTTGGTGAATAATGGTGGGATTCACTATTTTACTTTATGTATAGGATAGAATACTACTCTTTAATTGAATATATATTAGTCCTACAATATTAGTATTGTTGATGCATAATCATGATGGTATACTCCTCTTTAATTTGGCATCTATCAATCTCACAATATTATTAGGATGATGTATAATCATGATACACGATACATTAGTGACAATGAAGACTTGGGAGGAAAAACCAAAAAATTCTTTTCCATAATATAGTTTCGATGAATTTAATTATGTTTTAAGAAGATGACATATATGAAACAAAATCAACTTTTTAAATGTATTATTTTTATTTATACAAAATGTATACAATTATGTAAAAATTGAGTTTCTTTAACAATGGTATCTAATTTTGTAAAAATGTAGAGGGTAGTCTATATCACTATTGATAAAAAATTGTGATTACCTTGATTTTCCAGTATTTGGAATAAAAAAAAATGATATAAGAAGGAGGATTTTGTGTATTCTCATAAGCTCATGGCCTATCCCTTAGTCTTATCTTTGTCCTGCATTTTATAGAATCAAAATCTGAGCCAGTATGATTGAGATACTCATAGTTTTTTCCAACCACCCGACAAAGAAATTGCAAGAAGAGCTTTGAAGAATTGATGTGGAATTTCGTCTAAGTGTTGTGCCCCTCTTCCCCTCTTCTTCCATGTGCAACACTTAGTGGAAAACTTAGTCCTTTTTTAACTTACATTTCCATATCCTCTCCAAGTAGTCCTTTTCAGCTTACATTTCCATCTCCTCTCCATCTTCATACTTCATACTTAGTCATTTTCCCATTCTTCACATAGCTCATTATTCTCCATCTCCATAATTATCCATTTTGACAACTTCCTCTCTTATCCATTCACTTCTCTTCTCATCTCATACTTAGTCATTTCTCTCACATTCCTTACTCTCCTCTCTATACTTAGTCATTTCTCTCTTCCACTCTACTCTCCATACTTAACCTATTCCATATTCCATACTTAGTTTTTTCTATGTTCATTTCTCTATTTCTATTTTCCATTTTCCATTTTCTTTTTACATTTTCCATTTCCTTTCCTTTTCCATTTTCCTATTTTTCTTTTTATTTCCATATTTCATGTAACTTTCCATTTTTTATTTCCATATTTCATGTAAATACATGAATTACCTCCTCAATACTTAGTCAAATTCTAAATTTCATTGTGGGTCCACAAGTCCACGAGTTTGCATTAGTTTACTTATCCACATCCCTACTCCCTCTTATCCACGTCCCTATTCCCGTATTGTTTGTCAAATACTAAATTTTTCGGTGGGTCTGCATTAGTTTACTTATCCACATCCAACTTATCCACATCCCTACTCCTGTCCCATTTGTGCATAGTCCCACACCTTCTTAATGCTTAGTCTTTTTACCATTTACAAATCCTATTTACTAAGTAAGCAAATCATTTATTTTTTAATATTATATCCTAAGTTTATTTCCCTCTATTTCTAAGTTTATTTCCCTTTATTTATGGGCACACCTTCGAATGACATGTGGCAAGTGGCTAGGTGGTGATTGGACATGATGTGTTAGGAATTCACAGTCCGACTAGGCAATGATTGGGCAACCAAAATATTACCAAGACATGAATTTTTCTAAGGCATGAGAGCTACACTAAGGCTTCCATAAGTTCCTCTATTTCACACATGAATGGTAAGGTGGGGCGTATTCATTATAAACACTAATTTTCTCCCTTTTACAAATGAACGCGGGACTAAAAAAGGTGGAATTAAATCAAGGGACAATATTTATCCACGAAACAGATCAACGATTATTGAGGAACGAACTTCCTGAGCTCATATCTTTAGTTCCCGATGTCCGTTTTGGGAAAATGAGACCTCGTTGGAAAGGTGATTTGACAAGTTATAAAATGGGCCAGGTTTTAATGGATGAATTTGGCCATGATATTTCTATAAATTAAAATTACATTCATATCTCTTTTCATGACTTGCTAGGAAATTTATTTGGAACCTTGACTTCTCGAGGCTATAAGTTGAGATCCAGACCTCCAAATTTCACTCAAGATGACTTGTTGGAAATATGGAATAATAAATATTATTTATAGAGTGGTTTCCATGGCTGAGAAGTCACTTATCATGCTCACAAAATTAAAAGACAAACAACTTTTTTTTTTTTGTTTCAGACGGTCAACTTCATGTTTTGGAAATAATTTTTTTTTAAATAACTTTTATAAAAGGGTGAAGTGGGTCCCAATTGGAGGCAAAAATTTGAATGACCTAAATTCATTTAAGTATTTAATCAAGCATTTATTAAAAGGATTTACTCTTTATTCCAAAAAGAAGAATCACGTGGGAAACTTTTAGAAGAACAAAAACCCTAACTACTAGGGCAAAAATTTTCAAAGAAACATCGGGAAACGTTTTAAAAGGAAGAGAGCACCATCAAAGAAATAATAGATCATCAGAATATATTTTTTCATCCTTCAGTACATAGCCAAATTTCTCATCTGCAAATACATATCTCCATTTTTCTACTTCTTCTTCTGCTACATGATCTCTCAAGGCTTTGTGTTTGTATGTATGAGACCGAGCATAAGGCTGAGTTTTTGAGTGTTTTTCTTTTATTTTTCTAGGCCTCTTCCTAAAATATCAATAAGAGTATTTTACAACCATTTATATGACTGATAATGTAGGTCATAACTGTCTAATTGATTCATGGATATTTAGCTCTTTCTTTGGGAAGGCTTTATTTTTTAGCATTAGTCAATTGGTTTACTAAAATGATTTGTAATATGAAATACATTTTATGTATTAAACAACCCATAGAACTATTTCGGGGAATAAATTCAATTATTTGTTAGACTTAGAGTTTTTTGAGTATGGTATTTTTGGAGTGTGCTCATCATATTCTTTTTTAGTTATAAGTGCAATACTCATTTAAAGTTCTTTGAAGTGATCAACCCCACTTCACTCTTTTTCTTGTGAGAAATATGGTTGTATCTATTGCTTGAATGTGTATCAAAGGGATGTTATATTGAAGTTGAGATTATATTTATTTTGATATTAATTATTTTCTTTATATTTTTAGCACTAAGAAGTTGCTTGGTCCATTTCCAGGCAAATGTTGCACTCAAGGAGAAATCTAGTTATCAAGAACCATTTTATATAACAAATAAAGCAATAAAGGATTTGGGGTTTGTTGTTTGGAATTCCCCCATTTGACAGTGAAATCCAAGAATATCAACTACATCTTTTAGACAAACATATAGGAGTACCACCTCTTAAAAAACACACGAGGATTTATCCTCGTGAGGTTGTTGTTGATATTTTGAACAATCTGGATTTCAACAATCACTAGTGGAAAGTTGTTTTTGCAAAAATATTTATGAAGTTTTTATAGCTCTTTTAAATTAATAAAGCCAATAAAGCCGTAAAATTATGGTATCAAGTGTAGCATTTGAAAGTCTTCACATAATTTATTATATTAAACTAGAGGCGATTGTGTTTTTGAATTCGTAGGCCATGCATGGGACCTAGACCACAATACAAGGCCTATAAAAGGAAATTTTTCCTTGTAAGAGGACTATGGGCTTGCTGGGTTGTTATATTCTTTGCAGTGAAATTCTACTTGAGGTAGATCAACTAATGGTTGAAGTCGAGGTATATCGAGAACATCAACAACAGGTCGAAGTCGAGGTGGATCAATAGGAGGTCGAAGTCGAGGAAGTCGACTGGGTAAAGTTGAAGTCGAAGATATCGATGGAAATTCAACCAACAAGAGGTTGAAGTGCGAGCGTGAGACAACTGACTAGAGACCGAATGAGGGCTAACTGGAAGTTGACTAGTAAAACCTACTTGGAGTCAACTATAATAGAATCTCAGGATTTGTGGGATTTGTAGCCAATAATATGCATGGATCTGTAACTGGTTTTGGGCATGAATATTTAGGGTTTTGCCTATTGTAAAGCCTATAAAGAGCCTTGTTGTAAGGCCATAAAGGATACTATTTTAAGGTGATCATAAAATTCACTTTTGCGGGTTAATGCATGTATAACTGTAGGTTGTTGTTCATGTATATGTAAGTAGAATTGGCTACAGGGTTGTTCTTTCTTGTGCAAGAGGTTATGATATCGATTGCGTCTTAGGTGTGGACCAAGGTTAGACATGTAACCTTCTATTTAGAATGAATAAAACAACAAGAGAGAAAAAATCTCAAAGGAATGTTGGTTTTCCCGATTAAGGGTTTCCAAGGTAAAATCTTCGTGTACTATGTGATTGATTGTGTCATTTTATTTCTTGATTAAATTATTCTTCTCTTCTGCTAGGATTAGTGTGGAAGTGCTTTGCATTTCATGACATGTGGTATTAGATTTTAGGTATGCCCTGACATGTGAGCTATTCGAGCGGTGTAATGTTTTGGCGAGTATATCAGATCTTGATGTTCCAATATTGAATCTGAGAACTAAACCCTAGGTACAGTAAGAGTCGTTAGTCATAAATTGTGTTAAATATCATGGTAAAGAATGATGAACAGTTCTAGAATAGAGATAGAAAGGTTCAATGGATAGAATTTTGAGCATTGGAAGATTAAAATGGAAGATCTTCTTGTAGATCGAGAACAATGGGTAGCATTCTGTCTAGGTACCCAGATGACATGCATGTCGACATAAGAATGGGAGAAAATTGAAAGTAAAGCAAGAAGTACGATACAAATGTTTCTTGCAAATTTGGTGCTGCTGAATGTCTTGGGTGAATATTCGACCAAGAAACTATGGGACAAGATGTGAATCTTATACTAGTCGAAATATCTATTAAATAAGTTCTTTCTTAGAAAGAAATTGTATCTTCTGAGGATGAGTGATGGCAGTTCGGTGATTGAGCATTTAAATTCATTTAATACCATGTTAAGCCAGTTATCGTCTATGGATATAAATATCTTGAATGAGGAGACAAGACTCTTGGGATAGCTTAGAAATGGCTATTGGGACAAATGCAACCACGCTAGTGCTAGAGACCATGGTTGCCTCTCTACTATAAGAAGAAATGAGAAGAAAGAACATGGATCGACCAAAGATGCTCTGGTAGTGAGAGGTCAACCGATAGACATAGATAAAGGTAGATTCTCCAGAAGAAAGTATAAGTCGAAGGGTAGATCTAAATCCATAGATTAGTTGACGCGAAGATGTTGGAAATTTGGTCAAGCTAGGATTTATAAAAAGGACTGTCAGTCAAAGGCAACAAAAGGTAGTGTTGGATTCGATGAGAAGCAGTCGACTAAGAGAAATATGACCTCGAAAAAGGGAGGTGATGTGTACCTGGCATCGACTAGTACATAGTTGGATCAAGATGTTTGTTTTATTGACTCAGGAGTATCCTATCATATCACACCACATAAAAAATGGTTATGTGAATATGAACAATATGATGGGAGTGATGTGTTCTTGGGGGACAAATCGACAACCAAAATTGTTGGATGGGGAAGAGTTCGACCGACACTGTAGGATGGGAGGAAAGAAACTTGATATCTGTCAGCAAGATGGGTGATGCAAGTGTGCATACTCTATTTTAGAAGGATTTGTGTAATATGGTCAAAGGTCAGTGGTCTTAATGAAAGGAGTTCAGATTGCTACCCAATACAAGTTGTTAAGGAATGTCGATCTGACTGGATGAAACAACATAGTTGCTTCTGAAATTGACTGCGACTGTGAATCCACTTGAATCGATGTCGACAAAACTTGACTTATCTCAAGTGAAGTCGATTCAAACTAACTCAACAAGACATGATGAACTCAAACCGACTAGGTTATGGCATGAGAGGATGAGACACATTGGATAAAAATGACTTCGAGATATGCAAAGCAAAGGTATGGTCGAAGGTTTTCCTGAATGTGGTTTAGAAGTTGACTTTTGTGAACATTGCATATATGGGAAACAAAGTCGGTTGAGGTTCCCATATGGAGCGAAAAGGGAAAATTAGATTCTAGAACTGGTGCATACTGAAGTCTTTGGCCTGGTTACAGTTCCTTCACTTGGTGGATCCCTATATTATGTCTCCTTCATAGATGATTTTTCTAGGAAGACATGGATATATTTACTGAGGAAGAAATCATAGGTTTTCAAGAGATTTAAGGATTTAAAGGTCTTGTGTAAAACTAGACAGAGAAGAGGAATAAAGTGTTCAAGACTGACAATGGTGGTGAATTCTATGGAAATAAATTTGATTAGTTCTTTAAGTAGTGTGGAATAGCACACCAAAATACCACACCATATACCCCACAACATAATGGAGTTTCCGAGAGAATGAACATGAGGTTGATGGATAAGGCAAGGATCATGCTCAATGGTGTTGGGCTCATACAAGAATTCTGGGAAAAGGTAGTCGAGACTGCAATATATCTGGTGAATATGTCTCCTTCGTTGGTGCTAGTCGACACGACTCCAAATGAGGTATGGTCTGGTAAGAATCCTTCAGTGGAACATCTCAAAGTATTTGGCTATGATGTATTTGTGCATGTTCCAAGGAAAAGAGGAGAAATATGGACAAGAAGGAAGTCAAATGTATTTTCTTTGGTTATAGATAAGGCATGAAAGGATATAAGCTCTAGGATCCTGCATCAAGGAGAACAATGTACAGTCAATATGTGGTCTTTATAGAAGTCAGAGGTAAATTCGAGCCTAAGGAAGTTGTTCAGACCAAGAATAATTCTGATACGGTATGGTTTGAACCGAGGAACAAAGAATATGATTCAAATGAGTCGACTGAATCTGAGGAAGATGTGGAACAACATACTCCGGTGGTAAGGAGGTAAAAAAGAATAAGAAAAACAATCGAAAGGTATATTCCATCTGACTTTCGTTCTGCATTTGTGCTAGCTACCATCGACGATGAGCCCAAGTTGGTCGGTAAGGAAGTCGAATCAACAAAGGGTAAACTCTAGAAGGATTCCATGGTCAAAGAGATGGAATCCTTGTACATGAATGAGACATGGTATTTAGTCAAGTTACCCAGTGGAAAAAATCTTGTCGGTAGCAAGTGGGTGTTGAACAAGAAGATGAATGTCATAGGACAAGTTGAGAATTTCAAAGCTCGACTGGTAGCAAAAGGATATTCCCAAGTCGAAATAGTCAACTTAGGTGATATTTTTTCCCTTGTTGAAAAACTAACTTCCATTAGAGTACTAATGTCTCTGGCTGCAACATTCAACCTGGAGATAGAATAGATGGATGTGAAGACAACGTTCCTACATGGGGACCTAAAAGAAGAAATCTACATGAAACATCCTGAAGGATTTGTAGTAAATGGAAAGCAAGAGTTGGTGTGCAAACTCAAAAGATCCCTTTATGGTCTAAAGAAATCGCCAAGGATGTGGTACCAAAAGTTTGACACTTAAATCCTTAGTTTGGGATTTGTGAGAAGCAAAATTGATCACTGCATATATTCCAAGGAAGAAGGTGGGAATTTCATAAATGTATCTTTGTATGTCGATGACATGTTGCTGATTGGAAACAACATGTATTCAATAAAGGAGGTGAAGAAGCATCTATCCTCCAAGTTCGACATGAAGGATCTTGGTGCAACTAACTTCATTATGGGAATGGAGATTAAGAGAGATTGATTCACTATAAAGATTTGGTTGAATCGGACAAAATATATTGAAACAATTATGAAACGATTCAACATGCAGGATTGCAAACCAATGAAGGTGCCGATTATTGTGGGAGCAAGGCTTACTGTTGAACAGTGTCCAAAGACACAGGAAGAGATAGAGTACATGGAACATGTTCCCTATGCAATTTTTATTGGTAGTCTAATGTATGCGATGGTATGAAATCGACCAAACATTTCCCATGCAGTGGGAGTGTTGAGAAGGTACATGTCGACACCTAGAAAGGAGCATTGGACAACTATCAAGAGAGTATCCAAGTATTTGTGTGGAACGAATGACTATTCTATATGCTACCAAAGAAAACCTGGAGGTGACAGTGGTAAATTAGATGTACATGGATTTGTAGACATTGATTGGGTTGGAGATTTGGATCGACAGAGGTCGACCAACATATATATCTTCAAGATGTTTAGTGGAGCAATAAGATGGATGAGTAAGTGACATGAAGTCATAGCCTTGTCGACAATAGAAGCTAAATACATGGTAGCCACTCATGGAAGAAAATAAGATGTATGGCTTCAAAGGTTGTGTTCAGTAATTGGGTTTGAGTAGAGAGATATGAAGGTAAGTTGCGACAGTCAAAGTGCAATATTTTTGGAAAAGAACCTTGCTTATCATTCAAAGACTAATCACATTGATGTACAATACCATTTTGTAAGAGATATGGTGGAAAGTAAGAAGGTGCTACTGGAGAAAGTAGACACATTGGAAAACATAGTAGACTCATTGACCAAGTCTATGAGTGATGTGAAGTTCTCTTGGTGCATAGAGGCAATGGGAATTGCTACTCTTAGTTTGTGAACAAAAGTTTAGGAATCTCATGTTTCAACAAAGAAGACAACACGTGGGAAAATTTTGGGTTATATTATTTGTAGTGAAAGTCTAGTCGAGGTAGATCGAATGACGATCGAAATAGAGGTATATTGACAACATCGACAACATCGAAAACAAGTCAAATTTGAGGTGGATCGACGACAGGTCGAAGTTGAGGAAGATCTCCAACAAGTTGAAGGTCAAGGAAGTCAACCAGGTAAAGTCGAATTCGAAGATATCAATGACAAGTGAACCAACACGAGGTCAAATTGTGGGCATGAGACGACTGACTAGAGACCGAATGAAGGCCGACTGGTAAACCCAAATTGGAGTCAATTGTAAGAGAATCTCATGATTTACGGGATTTGTAGCCAATGATATGCATGGATCTGTAACTGTTTTTGGGCACCAATCTTTAGGTTTTTTCCTATTGTAAAGCCTATAAATAGGTGTGTTGTAAGTTCGTAAAGGCTTTTGTTTTAAGGTGATCATAGAATGAACTTTTGTAGGTTAATGCATGTATACATGTAGGTTGTTAGTCATGCATATGTAATCCAAATTGGCTACAAGGTTGTTCAAGCCTGTGCAAGAGGGTATGATGTCAATTATGTCTTAGGTGTGGACCAAGGTTAGACATGTAACCTTTAATTCTGAATGAATAAGACAACAAGAGAGAAGAACGCTCAAAGGAATGTTGGTTTTCCCAGTTAAGGGTTTCCAGGGTAAAATCTCGGTGTACTGTGTGATTGCTTGTGTCATTTGCTTTCTTGATTAAATTCTTCTTCTCTTATGCTAGGATTAGAGTGGAAGTGCTCTACATTTCCTGACAGGGATGTCTTTCAAGGAATGTGTACAATAGGTAAGTGTTTCCCAGCCTAATCCATAGTTCAAGGGAAAAACCATGGATTTGCCCCCCCCAAAAAAACATCGAGCTGATAGGTTACAAAAAGGCCATGATACAAGCCTTGCATAAGGAATATTTACCCTACAAGAGAAATATAGGCCCAATTTTATAGATTTGGCACAAAAAGGTTGGTTATCGTCTCCAATACACAGTCGAGGCTAAAAACCATGTATTTATCTCCTAATCCATTATTTTTGGTTTTAGACTGCATGCATAGGGGCTTGGACCATGATATAAGACCGATAAAATGAATATTTTCTCTATGGGAGGAATATGGGCCCATTTCAAGGACTAGGAGCAGCAAGGATGGGTTTCTTAATCCAATCCTGCATGGTTCAAGGCCAAAATTGATCCGGATTATTTTCGGCACGAAATGAGAGCGGAGATATAATAAAGAAATGCA
>CBVK0100635649.1:0-11317 GCA_900067695.1 Picea abies | reverse complement strand
ACTTCTTTGACCTTTTGGGGCTTCAAGTCAACATATGAGGGTCCTCCAAATTCGTAAGGCCATAACTCTCAAACCGTGAAGAGTTATGTGACGTTCCACATACCACCATAAATGGCATGACATGTACTATCCATATAGAATAGTAGTGCCTTCAAATATATCAAAACTCATACCAATATCCATCAAACAAACTTGGGTCCATTACCCAAACTTGGGTTCTCCAACTTCACATGGCCATAACTCTCTAACCATGAGGAGTTATGTGACGTTCCACATACCACCAGAAATGGAATTACATGTACTACCCATCTAGAATAGTATTACCTTAAAACATATTAAAACTCATACCATTAATACATCAAACAAACTTGGTTCCATTACCCAAACCTTTGTGCTACCAGAATTCGCTACCGAACATTCTCCAAGGGATTACATCAATCACTAAGGGTTGAAATCAATCTACAATATAACTCTCCAATGGTTGAAATCAATGACAAACAAAAACCCATACCAACTATCCATCAACCTAGCCCAATTGTCTGACATGAGAGAGCGATTGTCTTCAAGAGAGATAAGTTCGAGACCCAACTTTCTATACTTAGGCCTCATCAGGGACATACACTGAAAAAAACGATCAAGAGAAACCTGCTCTAATACCATTGATCCAGATTATTTTCAGCATGAAATGAGATTGGAGATATAATAAATAAATGTACAAAGATATCTCGGATATCCAATAATATAACATAAATGTATCAGACATGCAACCATAAACACAAAGATACAGTAATACACAATTTCTATTAATGTGTGAAATGTACAGAACTATAAAAATACATAGTGAAAGACTCACTGGAATGGTGGTAGCTTATATTTGAGAAGAGATGTGACGGATACTCTCATTTGCAAGAAGATGATTGTTACAATGAGTCTCCAAAGACATTTTTAACATAATTAAAATCCAAAACCCTAACCCTGTAAAATGAAAATCCAAAAGGTTTGCGGGCCTTGATAGGGGTAGTTGATATATCAACTTACCAAGGTGTAAATTTTTCATACGATCTCTATTTGGGGTGCTCGATACATCGTTGGAAGTTCTAACTGAGAAGCATGATTTTCGACTAGCCTAGGTCTTTGCCTTTGGCAGTAACCATGATCCCAAATCCCCAAAAAACGTCTTTAGGGCTTCATAATGGCCCTATAAGTTTGGAACCCGAAAAACTACCAGAAAACTGCCAAGATGGAAAACTAGTTTTTGAGCCTGTGGAATAGGTGGGTGGCCACCGATATCCACCTGGATCAATCCTCCCTCATTAAGAAGCAATGGTATCAATTCCATTGAGTTCCCGGGGGAGAGGGGAAAGTGATTGCTAAATCTGAATCTTGGTGAGATTTTTGCCTTGTTGAAGACGTCGCGTTGCTCGGTTTGTGGAAGGATGTCATGAACCTATTGTTGGTGGGGTTGAATCTATTCAACCAGTCAGGCTACCTGAGATGACTGTGTGTAGAAGGAATCTTTGCATTTTTTTTCTATGTTGTCGACCTACTTCTATTGGAGAGAAGGTGCTTGGACCAAGGCTATAGTGATTGCAGTATCATTTTGTTCCCCTTTTGAATAGATTGTGAAGAAGTTACATTTTGTAGTATGAGATACTACCTTGTGGAACTGTTTAGGTGGAACCGTAGTTAGAACTACCTCTAGTATTATGTAGAGATGACCCCCCAGAGAAACAATGACACTACGAGGTCGAGAATCATAAATAACATGGTGTTTCCACATATATGGCTAGACCAAGAGAACATCATAGAAATACAATGGGGAAACATCACATAATACCTCATACTTGACAGGATGGATGTCATATGACAATCAACACTGCTGGTTGACATAACGATCTGGTCCCTAGAGAAGCCACCTGATGTTGTATGGATACGGGTGTGGTGTTGTTGACAATCCCAACTGTTTGACAACCTTTGTTGAGATGAGGTTATTTTGGCTTCATCTATCAAAAATAAAATGCAGTGGGGTCCCCTTCACCCACATCTTTGAATGAAAAAGGAGCTCCCCCTCTTCAATATCTGTTGGTTCTTCTCATTGAATTATTGCAGTCGCAACAATAGTAGTGGGGTTTGTGTCGATGATATGTATTTTACCAGTATTTTCAAAATTAGATTTTGAATTAGGGTTCATCTCCTTGTCTTTTATATTGACCACCAATGATTTGTTGATTAAGGTTGGTTTTCATTGATATCAACCCTTGAAGAAAGTCTGGTAGAAAATTTCAGTAGCAAAAAGGTTTGGGTGATGGACCCAAGTTTTTTTGATGGATAATGACATGAGTTTTGATATATTTTCACATAAGACTATTCTATATGGATAGTACATGTCATGCCATTTATGGTGGTATGTGGAACATCACATAATTCCTCACGGTTAGAGATTTATGGCCATGTGAAGTTGGAGAACCCTCATAAGTCATCTAGAATCCCTAAAAGGTCAAAGTAGTCAAAGTTCCTGCAAAGAAGAAATTATTTAAATAATAAAGTGAAGTGATGAGTGTACTATAAGTCAAAGAGGATGCAAATTAAATTATTTAAATAATAAAGTTAATGGAGAACTCCCTAAAATAAGGAAAGTTGTTTAAGAGATTTTAGAAGGTAAATAATAAAGTGAAGTGATAAATAATAAAGTGAAGTGATGAGTGTACTATAAGTCAAAGTGGATACAAAAGAAATTATATAAATAATAAAGTTAATGGAGAAATTACTAAGTGGAGAAGTGGTTAGAAGTTGGTTAACCCTAAAATAAGGAAAGTGGGTTAAGATGGTTAAAAGGTAACCCCTTAAGGAAGCCACATGAAAGTATAAATAAGTGGTAAGGCTCTCTCATTTTAATCACACTTGAATATCATTGAATATTTATTTTGTGAAAGGTTATTTGAGCAGGTATTATTGATAGAGAAATTTTTCAGCAAAAAAAGTGCAGCAGGAAAAGTGCGGCAGGAAAAGTGTGGCAGAAAAAGTGCAGCAGGAAAAGTGCAGCAGAATAAGTGCAGCAGAAAAAGTGCCACGAAAAATCGCAGCAGAAAAAGTGTGATAGAAAAATCGCAGCAGAAAACTCGCGAAAGAAAAATCACGGCAGAAAAAATGTGGCAGAAAAATCGTGGCAGAAAAGGTGAGGCAAAAAAATCGTGACAACAACATGGTTTGGGTCTCTTATGAGAGATATGGCACATCTTGTTTGAGGTAAGTTTTGTGAGCTAGGGTTTATCTCTTGAGATGGTATTGGATGTTCAGTATTGTTGCATATATTAGAGGGATAAAGTTGGTATTTTGTTGTTGGTATTTGGCATATGGGTATTGGTCTTTTGGTTGTGATGTGTTGTTGAAGTTGTTGGTTTAGCTTGAGGCTACATAACAATGAGGTTGTGGCACATGGTTTGATGTAAGGGTTTATGGTATTTGGTTTATGTATAGAGTGATGAATTGTTAGATAACATTTTATGGTTATATTCATGTATGTCTTTGGTATATGGTTGAGGTACATGTTGGGTACATGGTTGAGACAAGTAGTTGATGAGTTGGCACATACCTGAGGTGTATAGTTGATGATTTGGCACATACATGAGGTGTATAGTTGATGAGTTGTCACATACCTGAGGTGTATAGTTGATGATGTTGGTACATCTTGATGATTCAAGGTTGATGCATGGTATATGATGGTTCAGGTTATTGGTACAGGTTGTTTGTTACAGGTTATTGGTATAGGTTGAAAGTGGCAGTGGTTGATTCAGTGATAGTCATAGGTTTTCTATGTTTGACATTTATATTTCAGGGCGGTTGGACGGGGCATGGAAAGGTGGTTGTAGCCACCTTTCGGTTGTAGCCAAAGAACATAGGGGGTTGTAGCCAGAGAATTGGGGAGTTGGAGCTTCCCTCAGGTTGTGGCTTGAGAAACTAGGGGGTTGTAGCCTCCTTCTAGTTGTAGCCATAGAATTGGGGAATTGTAGCTTCCTTTAGGTTGTAGCTTAAGAAACTAGGGGGTTGGAGCCTCCTTCCAGTTGCAGATGGAAAACAAAATAAGTTGGTGCTTCCAATGAATGTAATTCTTCAAGACATATAAGAAAAATCATTATGTGGTTTTCTCCCGCTTTGGGTTTCCACGTAAAAACACTTGTGTACATTGTATGTGTGTGATTTCTCATTTGTTCATTATTTATTTACTTTGTAACTATTGGATGATAATGCTACATTGATATAACACTTGAATTTTTGGTGAAAAGGGATTAAATTGATCTATTACTGATTCACCCCCCTCTCAGTAATCCAACATGATTGTTTTGAGAGACATTCATTGGTGTTGTGCCAAGGGATTTTGTGGAAATCACACCATTTTCCAGTGTCCTTCTTTGTCTTCCCATGACCCTTCTTTTCCTGTGGCTTGGACTAGTTTTTAGGAGACTGTTTGTTAGGGACATCTTTATGATACTTTGGTTGTTGTGGATTTGGAGCCCTGGACTTTTGTTTTTTCTGGAGCTTAAATTTATGCTCGATTTTAACAACATATTGATAAACAACACCGAGTGATGAGATGTCCAGAAAATCCATTTCAGTTTGGATGTATATATGTAGAGCCCCACGGTATTTCAGAAACAAATTTCATTCAGAGTCTTTGATACCTAGCTTGGTGCACAAGGTATGGAAGGTATTGGTGAACTATGAAACTGCTTGGCCCTTCTCTTGTCGCAGTGTGGTCCATCTCATATACTGGTCCTCATAGTTGCCAACAGGATAATACTATTCCTTTACCGCGTCCACAAAAAAATCCCAAGTGGGATCGATCCCATATATTCCAAACTCTTCTGTGGAACTTTGCTCCCAGTAAGTTTCCCACCAATGTTTGACATGGGGGAGAGATTTAAGGAGTGTGAAGGTGATCTTTTCCCTATCGAAAAAATGGTAAACAGAGAAATAACCTTCTAGCAGATTTAACCATTTGTCTAGGGCATCTGCATCTATCTGTCCTTCAAATACGAGAATATCAAAATTAACATGTACCTTGAAAGGAGAGGTGTTTCCAAAGTGGTTGTTTGATGAAGATGCGTCTGTTGCTATCAACAGGCGTTGAAGGATGTGGGAAAAATTCTCCATCATTTTGTCCCTCTATTGCGTGAGAGATTTCTCAAGCAATAGATTGATAGAATCATCTACTTGGTCATTTTTATTTTCTTCTGCCATGGAGGGTTTCTTGGGCATGTGAGAGTGATTGTCTTCAAGAGAGACAAGCTCAAGACCCAACTTTCTATACTTAGACCTCATCGGGGACATGCACTGAAAAATATGATCAAGAGCAGCCTGCTCTGATACCACTGATCCAGATTATTTTCGGCACGAAATGAGAGCGGAGATATAATACAGAAATGTACAGAGATATCTTGGATATCCAATAACACAACAGAAATGCATCAGATATGAAACCATAAATAAAAATATACAGTAATACACAATTTCTATTAATGTGTGAAATGTACAGAACTGTAAAAATACAGAGTGAAAGACTCGCTAGAATGATGACATCTTATCTCTGAGAAGATATGTGATGGCTACTCGCATTTGCAAGAAGATGATTGTTACATTGGGGCTCCAAATTCCTTTTTAAAATAAGTAAAATCCAAAACCCTAACCTTGGAAGATGAAAATCCAAAATTTTTGCAGGCCCCGATGGGGGTGTTGTTGGTGGGAAATTCCTCCTACGGACTAGCACTAAGGGTTTTTATCATGCATGAAAAAATGACATAAATATTATTACTTTTTACCATCATCCAATGCCTAAACCCCTATTACTCATATGTAAATACAAGGCTCAAGAGATTAAGTTGACGTACCTTATTTTTTGTGTTTGATGTCGATCCCTTTTTGCGCTTGGTCGTTCTTTGACTGCAACTCTCCTCCCAATGCTGACCTGCATTCAAAAAAGACAAACAAAGAACTCCACATTCATTTGATCTATGAACTAATGGGTTAGAGATTTAATCAATCGTGCCATCAATATTTAAATAATGACAATCTCATATGGCAGGACGAGAAAACCAATTCTTTTATTAACTTCACAATGATACCTTGCAATGATAAAGTCGGCTACTACTCCTCGATCCTAGTCCTAGGCTCTTCTTCCATTGTCTTCCAACTACTTTTCTCTATAATTCTCTTTGTACAAGGATGGATAAAGGTTGGGACAAATGGAATGCTCAATCGGGTATAGTTTCTTTACTATGATTTTCCTCCTTTCAAATGGGACCCCTACCCCTTCTTTCATAGGTTAGAAGGAGCTAGGTATTTGGTCGAATGACCGGCCATGCATGGCCTAAAGGTTTAGTTAACTTACCCAAAGCTGTTTGTTCCATCATCAAATTTCCTTTTTTCATTCTTTTGTAGGTACACGTGGGTTGTCTTGGGTTAGCTAGCATGTACACACATTCAGTGATGGAGCAGGGCATGTGGACCTTTATAAAAGGGGTTTTTAAGAAGAGTTGTTTAGTAGTGTTTTGGCAAAGAAGGAATTTTAGATGGCTTGATGCCAGGTAAGCATGTCTAGTGCAAATTAGGGTTATAACAGATTCCCCCTAATGTGTGAGGTCAGAAGAGCATATGATAGCCTAAATACATTAACAATATTCACCGACATTCCAAACAAGTGAGCCTAGGGACCAGAAATCGAGAGGTGCCATCTGCAACATAATAATTGTCTCACCGAGGTGGGAATACCCATGCTCGGGATGAAATAAAATCATGGCTACCAATCAAATACACTGTAGATCCATGTCATATAACTATATAAAGTGTAGCCATGAGCAATACACAATGGATCTACATCTCGAAATAAAAAAGATATACATGTATAGTATCCATCTTCTAGAAGCTAATAAAGCCTGATGGCTAGAGATGAGGTATTCAGAGATCGAGAAACAACTTCAAAATATTCAAACTCGGGTAAGAGTGTAATATGAGTGTACGACTTTACTACCCAAAGCTCTTCGATGGCTCGTCGGTCATGGACTAGAGAATCTTGATGATCAAACTGATGGCTTCAATGATCTCGAAAAAAGACTTGATTGGACTTTCAGGATGGTTGGGCATGAGGGCAAGAGACAAACTGCAGAGGGGCTGACTCAGGCTTAGAAAAAATTCCCTTGGTTAATAGAATGATAGAAGATGAGACTCAGGCAACATGGCATTAACATAAGTTTACGAGGCAGGAGGCAATGTAAAATCTCCATATGTTTGGAAGAATAACCAAACGGAGGAGGACACAACTCAATGTAGCAGGAACAACTTCCTAAGGTCATATTAAATACCAGGGTTTGATGAACAAATGGAAAGATGTGCTTTAACCAAGGGCGACTCATTATGCTGCCAATACAAAGAAAATACTTTTCCCTTCCTCTTTTTGGGGTATATTTGATTTTTTTTTTGTCTTTTTCAATAATTTTGAAAAAAGAATAAAAGAATGCTACGTTACAAAGGAGGAGTGAGTGTCTCAAACATACAAGTTCAAGGTGCAAATACAAGACTGATGTTCAAAGCAAGGATACTCGAGAAAAATCCCTCTTGGGGCCAAAGGTGTCAAGACACAGAGGCAAAGTGCTACAAGGCTTGCATTTAAGGCATGCTTCAGATGGTTCAGTTGAGAGAAACATAGAGTCGACATTAGGCCAAAGACATAGGTATACAAATGCGATTGATAAAACACACAATGGTAACGTCCTTTGATGTAAGTTTTATGAGCCCAGAGAAGGTAACCTAGGTTGTTTTTCATATTTAGAGAGTCTGAAAAAAAGTAAAAGGAGACTTCGATGGGGTACCTTTTTTGGAGGTAGTCTAATCGGTTCGAAAAAAGGGATAAACTATCACTGACAAGACGTCTATTCAAAACCATTTTAACAAGTGTGATAAAGACAAGATCACTCAACAATTTTTTCATTTTTAAGGAGTCTGAAAAAATATTAACTATGGACTCTGTCAGGAATGTTCTTCTAGACCATTTTTACGAGTGTGAAAGAATAAGGTCAGTCGGCGATCTTTTCAATTTTATGGAGTCTGAAAAGAGCTTAACTATGGACTCCGTGGGGGTTCCTTTTTCGTAAATTTATTCCCTCAAGCCCGAAAAAGGGTTAAAATTATACCTGAGGGTACTCTTCTAGAGATTCAAAGCCTCTAGAATATACCTTTGTTCGTACAGTTGACTGTCCAGACCGAAAAAGCGGTAAACTACCGCCGGATATATGTGACTTCAAATTTCAGTTTAACGAGAGTGAAAGGCCATAAGATCGCTCAAAAATCTTTTCATGTTTAGAGTGTATGAAAAGGGCTTAAAAGAAGACCCGTTATGTTTTTTGGGAGTCCCGAGGGTGAGGTCAAGAGTGATAAAGAGTCATGAAAATGAGGCTCAAACTTGTAATCAGGAAAAACTAAAAGGACTCCCGAGCTTATAGTCATTAGTGACAGCATGTACACCATAATGCAACACGGATCTACCTAGGGCATCCATGTTCCGGTAGGCTCTACCACCAAATCGTGACACTTCTAAAGAAATAATGATGGTTCTGTGTCACAACTTGGTGGGATCGGTCCTATGGAAAAGGGATAAAGACAACGAGATACAAAAGTAGGGGTGGAAACCTAACTTATATGCTCAAGTTGACCATTTGATATTTTTACCCACGGACTGTCAAAAGTGACCCAAAACTCCAAAAATTGTCTCGATACCTGAACATAACCTTCCATAGAAACTCTTGAATCACTCTAAATGGGTTTCAATTTAGAGAAAATGATAAGGGGGGCCAAAAAAGTGACAAAAAAGGGCCAAAACGTCTATAAATAGAAGCTGGCAGCTCATTATCACCATTGTTGATTTGGAAATTGACTCTGGAGAAAAAAATCCCCTTTGATAAAAGTGGTGATTCTGAGAGCTACAGTGGATGAAACAACCATTCATCCGGACCAAGTATAAACTACCTCCTCTTGCCTTTTAATTCTTCTTTTATGCATTTAATTTGGTTTTTTTTGGATGGGGCGTTGACCTTTAAAAGGTCAGCCCTATGTCCACACACGCTATCTTATGATGGCCTGCATGTACACTTGCTTTGTCTGATGTCAGAGCATGTGTACACACGAATGTCATCATAACAACCCACGTGGACCCTCCAATGAGTGCAATTTAAAAAAAAAAAGCAAGGCCTAACCCTCTAAAATTTTTCATATGTGCAAGATGTATGTGCAATGAATATAATGAGAGCACGAAGATATTAGTGCACTAGTTGGGGAAGACCCTAATGCTGTGGCGACGTTAATGTAATGTGACTTGCTCAAGTTTTTTCAGTGTCCTTTCATGAGAGCACAACCTAGGCTACTGAATGCCTTGGTTGAATATTGGCACCCTGACGCAGAAGCTTTTATGTTAGAGGGGAAGTCAATGGTGCCCACTATAGAGGATATATATTTTTTGACTGGCCTCTCCAAGAGAGGGGAACCAGTCAATTTCCAGACATTTCCTTCTAGGCCTCACAATATATCGGAATTGATAGGACACTATTGTGAGGCGGGTACAGACTGATCAAGCTCACAATTGCCAATAAGTAGGATCACCGATTTATCACTATGGGCGATTGTGTTTCTTATTGGGTGGATGACTGGTTCTATGGATCTACATCAGGCATCCCATGCACATATTAACTATGCAATCCAGTGCTTAAATGCATAGATATTTGACTAGAGCACCACCCTGTTGGATTGTATGAAGAGGCAGCTGACAGATTGTCGCCTGTGGATGCAAAGGAACTTCGGGTTCGAGACGATTCTATGCTCTTTATTCTTTGAAAGAGTTCCTAGTTTCAGTCCTCGAGTGGTGGTACGAAGACATCAGGCCTCTCTTCCTGCGGTTTGCAGATGGGCAGTGTTGCTGCCACGACAGGGTGGTGGTAGGACCAATGAGTCCTTTGATGATGACTTATTTTCTTGGTTGTCACAGAAGATCCCATTCATATAGGATTATACTTATGTTGGGATTGATTTCTCAAGAGATCCCGAGATCCCTGTACCTCCAGGAGAGGAGCAAGGCGATATGGGTAAGTTTGCATCATTTTTTTTTGTGAAACATATATAATTTTTATGTTGTTTTTATATATATCAATTTTTTTTATACCAGAGTATTTGATAGATATGTGTCTATTGTGTGCATATGTGGGACCAATGCGACCTACAGATTATGTGAGGAACAGTCGTTATCCTCGATCAGAGGCCACACCTGTCGCCGCAGAGGGACCAACAGCAGTAGGAGAGCTTCCATCTGGTGAGGCTGAGAGGGTTTCGAGACGAGTTGAGCAGAATTTTACCTTGCTCACTTGCACCATCTCCATGGAAGAGATTGAGGATCTGCCACCATCTATGTAGCCTCATGTAGTGGGGCCACCATGGACATGGGTCCGACTGTTCCAGCATTTGGAAAACGCTGTTGATTATTACAACAAGTCCCACAGGCCCTGACCTTAGTTAGTCTAGACTTTTCATGTGCCAAGATCTCTACTTGTATATATGTTTTGAGGGCATAAGCCCCATGACTCGTTACTAGTCATATGAGGCGCTTACGTCCACCTATGTACTCTGATGATTATGATATTATATATGGATTTTTATGTCCTTTTGTGTCTTATGGATCGTATTTTCCTTTAAAAATGTATTTACATGTTTATGTGTATGCCTTTTTATATGTGTGCGAGATGCCAGTCTAAAATTTGATTAGCTAGAGTATTTGTAACTTGGTTTAATCTCCTATCTAAAATTTGATTAGCTAGAGTATTTGTAACTTGGTTTAATCTCCTAGGAACATGAAAATATGTAATATAATCAAAGATTCGTTTTAAGAGATGTACCCTAAGGAATCGTTAGTGTAAAGTCGGATCATGAACATGGTAAACTCTATTTAACTGAGACATAACCAGCTAAGAATCTAAATAGACCTGGATATGAGAGATACCAAATGACAGGGTGTCACGAAGCAACTCAATAACTGCACTATATTCGACGACATTGTTTGTGGTGTCACCTAAACATATACCTCCTGAAGATAATAACTAGCCCTAAGGTGTAAAAATTACCCAAGTTGCAGAGGCAAGCCTCCGAGTGTGCCAGCTAGCACCATCTGTGTACCCAATGAACACCTCTGATTCACTTGACATCTGCCACAGTGAAAAAAGATAACATCAATAGCGACACTTCCATAATACTAAAAGAAACTAGAAAGTAATAGTACAAAGACTAT